>JAQFZN010000139.1:0-47662 GCA_034687075.1 Geophilus carpophagus | reverse complement strand
TCTATTTTCCTGAAATTTAACTTTGTAGAACGGTAAATAAATTTTCTATGGAAGTTCAAAGTGTGTATACATTTTTTGGAAACACCCTGTATATAATAAATTTTTATATTTTTTGATGGATTTAAAAAAAGAAATGAGGATATTGAATTAACCATCTTAATTTGCAAATTGCTGCTCTTCTGCTGCTGCTTATGCTTAAAATCCTGTTTAATTCAATTGATCCACCTACAAGAAATTTGTTTAATAATTGTCCTTCACTTTAATGAATGTAATATGAAGTGAAATTGTTAATTATTGTGTGGGATTGCAGTAGATATATTTGACCTGTTGTTGATTTTGTAAAAATCTAGTTTTTATTAAGGGTCAATAGTAAATGATGTAAAAAAGGTCTCATTTGTTTGAATTTTTTTTACAAAGTTAATGGGAAATTACTGTGGGAATTTGTTACTGCAATTTCATGTGATAAAATGATTTAACCTAGTGTGACTTTTTGGTTGGCCTTTGTTTGAAGAAAATAGGTCACAATAACATCTCAGCAGATATTTTGTGTTTGTAAAAACTAAGGCTATTTACAGTGGTATTAAAAACTATTTTCCATTTTTATAATTTTTTCTAATTCCCAGATTTTTTTAATTGCCAAAATTAGAAATAGGAAATAGCTTTTAGTGCTGTTAGTGTATATTTTATTCAATGATCAGATTTGTATGAAGGAAAAGCTGTCTCTGGGACAAAGCCTGTATTGAAGTACAGTATTTACACAAATTTGTAGCATTTGTTTAAAATTCACATTTTTAGCAAATATAATGATAATTATAATGTTAATTATATTTCTGTATAATGATAATTTTGGTGCCCTTTGCTCTTCCATCACACAGCTCTTATAATAAATGACATTGTAAATTTGCATTGCTGCGGATGTTTGTAAGTAAAATGTTTGAAATATAAATCAGCTTTTTATTGAAAAATTGCTTCTGTGCTTTAATTAATGTGATTAGTTATGTATTTTTTGTATTTTTCTTTTTGCTTGATTAGTGCCAAAGTTGCTTCACTCCTTAGTTGTGCCTAGTTCTTTAAATCTGAATCCTCCCAAGCAGTTTATGAATCCGCCTCCATCGCCTGAATTGGGTGAGTTTAGTGTTACCAACTAATTGTATGAATGAGTTTCTCATGTGCTTAATACATTTTCTATTTAAACTTGTATGTTTTTATTTTTACAGCTATATACGGTTGATTGCATAAATGCAGATACATAGTAAACTGGGTTACTGTATATTACTGGCCATAAAAGTACTCTAGTAATGCAATCTTTGCATTGGGCTGATTGTGGATTAGTCATTTTCAGTGGGGCAGACTTAATCCTGATTCTTAATATACAGTCAAACTTCTCTAAGTCGAATCATCATAGTGCACCAAAAAAAATTCGAGTTACAGAGATAACTACAAAATGAGTAAAATAACGCAAATATTTTCGAAAAATTTGACTTATAGAAGTTTGAGTTGTGGATGTTCGACTGCATTTATAAGTGTGACAACCTTTCGGATGCTATAGGTTTGCTAGGGTCACAGTAGAATAGTAAAGGTGTTTGAGGATATTGCACCTTACATTAATTAGGATTATCTCCTGATTAACCACTAAAAAGACTATGGGTGTGGATAAGAGTTGTTCTTAGCTGCTGGTAAGGCAGGATGTCATCAAACCCTCTCTGTGGTCTACCAATGTTCATGATTTCTGCTGCCAGTTAGTTGGGTTTTCACAATTCACTCTATCCCAAGGGCACTTGATTTAGTGTGTTTTCTGCATTCTAGGACTACCGTATATACTCGATCTGAAGCTGAGTTTTTTTGGCAAAATCTATTGCTCTAAAGTAGGGGGGTCGGCTTGCAAGCGGGTCAGGTAAAATATTATAATAAGTCATGTGGACGTATCAATAAATTAATTGTGTTTATTAGTGTACTGTTACAGTATATGAATACATACAATTTGGATGATTATAATTACGAATTTTGCTAAAAATTGCCCAAACTTGCTTAAGATATACAGTAATGTATATACTCGATCTAAGGCAATTTTTGGCAAAATCCATAATTATAATCATCAAAATGTGGAGGCCGGCTTATGAACGGGTCACACACTTTTTAAAATTTCACTCTTTAAAGTAGGGGGGGTCGGCTTGCAAACGAACCGGCTTACGATCGAGTATATACTGTAACTTTGCAGTACAGATCTGTCAGTAACATACCGGGACTAATATGGACTAATATGGCTGTAATTAATAAAGATTAATTAAACCTTAATTCCACATATGGTTTTATCTTATGTGCCTAGGATTGGCTTTGCTACCAAAAATTAGTAGCTGTAGCGCTATTACTAATCACTTAGGCCCGGATAACCCTTTTTTGCCTGTTTCTTCCTCAGTTGATAACTGTAGACTTTCACTGGGTAAATATATTTCATGATATTGGGAATATTTTGACAAAGTTTTATAGTGCCTATTTTTGCTTATTTCAAGGGTTAGTGCCTGTATGGCTTTTTAATGCCTATAATTGCCTTTTTGTGATTTTTTTCAATTTTTATGCAAGTTTCCTTTATTTTGGCTTGCTTTTGCTAGAAAAAAATGACAGGAACTGCTTCACAAAGTGAAACAATGACATTTTGTTACAACAGGGCTTCTTTTACTATGGAAAATCTTGAAAAATACATAATTGCATCATGTTGTTAGAATTTGAATTAATAAACAATACAAGTGCATGAACTGATAAGCCATTTGATAACTAAAACTTAAAAAAATTTTGTGTTTTTTGCTTTTTTAGTGTTTATTTTGTATTTTTAACACCTATTTTGCTTGTCTATTTGCACTTTTTTTAGTGGCTATTATCTGTGCCCTACTAATCACCCCAAGCAGTAGCAATTTACTATTATAGCTAGAAACCATAGTTGGTAGAGACATTTTGCTACCACTATCACTATATATCAATCAATAAAACATGTAACAGAAAATACATAATCACATATTATGTAGCAAATACTTTGCTAAAATATCGATAGGGGGCTAAAAGTCTGCTACTAGTGATAGCTGTGCTGCAATAGTGACTAACCCTGAATACGACCAAATGGTGAGAGTTCGTCATAAATAGTGCACAAATCAAGTGGTTGACAAATGGGATGTAATACTATGTGAACTATTTTAGCTTCACTTCGTGAATTTGCATAAAATGATAACCAAGTAGTGCAATTTTTGGTTATTTATAATAATTTTTGCAGGCCTCATTGAAAAAAAATTATATTACTAGTGATGAAATACAGATAAATTGAGCTTATTTAGAAAATATCATGTACAATTTTTATTCGCAATACTATTTGCCACTCTTGTTAGCTGAGTTTCAGATATGAATCCTATAAATTTCAATTCTTTATCATATATTGAATAGCGTACTTTGAAATTTATCCTTTTCCGTGTAGTTCAATTCGTAATGAACTTGAAAAGGATATACATTTTTCAGATATCTGATTTTATCATCCAAAACTGCATTAGTATTTATTGCAAAAAAATTCCACTTAAAAATCCAGATGGTGGTTTCAATGCATATTTAAGAAATGACCTTCTTAGTAAATAAAGCATGAAATCACTGCACTGTTTACCTACTAATTCGTAATGAGGCGATAAAAAGAGATTGTATCTGAATACAATTCTCTGCATTTAAATTGAAAATTAAACTATATACCTGGAATGGTGTTTAATGAAATATTTATTAATGGAAATTTATAAACAAACTTTCCCTATGGCTTCTTAAACTCAGTTTTTCGAATTTTTGAATCTAATGATTATTTGTGAGATTCAATGTTATGTTAATTTCATCATTTTTGGCTTATCTTAAACTATGTTTCCTACTTCAAGGTTTGAGGCCTTTTCAGTCCCCTGTTATGTTATTTGTAGTTACTGTTTTGCATCAAGAAAACCGCAAAGTGAAAAACGGTCAGTTTAATATTAAATATATGTAAGAATTTTTTTTCTAAAGAACTAATATTGCGTGGAGAATTGTGTAACGTGGTGCTAGTTTTTCTCAACGGCCTTGCATGTTTGCTTTCATTTGATTTGCTAAATATTTTGGCAACAGTTCAGATTCATATAAGCATTTTTTATTATCATTTTTTATGTTTTGTTGTCAAGGCTGAAGAAATTGATCAGAACAAGTTTTTCTTTTGATATGGAAATTAATTTTGAGAAATTGAATTCAATTATATTATTCCTAGAGATACACTGTTTTTCCACTAAGAAAGTCATAAACAAATTAGTCAAAAGCTAACTTGTTTACTACCAGCTGAGATATTTGATGTTGCCGAGTATCAAAACAAATTTAATAAAAAATTTAAAACTCATTTATTCAATTTTATTTTCTTTACTTCTGAATGCTTTATTTCCTACATCGTACCCGTAATGTTGCCTGGCTTTTTAGATATATAAATGCCTAAATAAATTAATGTTTATATAAAAAAAAATGCCTAAATAAATTAATTCCTAAAAAAAATTGCCTAAATAAATCAATGCCTATATAAAAATGCCTATACAAAAATGTCTAAATAAAATAATGCATATATAAAAGTGCCTAAAAATTTAAATCTTATACAACTAAATTTAAGTTGCAAATTATTAAAGTGTAGTGAAGGATAAGGAAATAGAGCTGCTGGTTGTGAGTTTAATGTTTAGTGTTGCAGGTTTTACATAATGAGCAAGGAGGCTGTGTGGTTTGAAAAATTTGCATATAATCTGTATGTTATATCTGCTAAAATATGCATGTTGTCCTCAAATAGAAAGCTTATGCTTCTTATGGTTAAGCTACTGAAGCAACAGGTCAAAAGAACACTGGAGAAAGTATAAATACAATAGTAATTTATTATTTGCTTTGCAAGAGATATGTAATTATTTTTTATATTAGTGTTATTATTTTTGTTTTATTTACATTTTAAATGTATTAGCAAATTTATTGTCTCTTAAGTATTGATTTCTTAAAAATTGTTTTGAAATTGCATATTAATTAGTTCATTTGTTTGATTTATCAAGTTGCTGATAAACAAGATCCCAATCGTTTTTTTGGAGATGGTGTGAATTTCAAGGCAAAATTAATTGGGATCAAAGAGGTTGGCCAGGCTCGAGGTGATCGTCTGGCTCAAGAAGCTCTGATAGAATTGAAGGTAATCCAATACAAAGATTCAGTTGGAACTTATGTATTTTGATAAACATGTGACTGATATGAGTTCAATGGTCAATTGAATTGAAGTTGATTAAACTTAATTTTGTTACAAATAGCTGTTAAATTTAGTTGGGCTAAACTAAATTTTGCTTAAATTACATAAAATTAAGTCAAGTAAGCAAAATACTGACTTATGAAGCAAAAAATTTAACATTCTACTACGATCTAAATTTTAGGAAATTGAATGCATATATTGTTTTTCAATTTTTATTTATTGATTTATATTTTTAATTTTTCAGGGTAATGTGAAGTCATCAAATACTCATAAACAGAAGATTATTATCAATGTTTCCGTCGATGGGATAAAAATTAAAGATGAAAAAGGACTGGTACGCATCAATTTAAGAAATATAAATTACATAAATTATAGCTGTAGTTGAGATTATGTGGATTGTATATAGAAATTGTATATGTTCTCTGATTTTATCCAAATTATTTAAAGAAAACACGAGAAGTTCGTTTCTAAAACTTGCACGATAAAGTCAATAACTGCTTCCTTGCCAAGTAATAGATAAGTTACGACGTAAAATAAAAATAAAAATTTTGGGGGGTCGTCAAACGGACAAGTATCAATTTTTATAAGTGATATACTTAGGAATTTTCATAACAAATCACTTACAGAAACTTTCATGAATATCATTTTTTTCACTAGTATATTTTTTATTTAGAGTGACAATTTTTTTGTGGTGCAGTCCGGGGGTAATTTCCCCCCAAAAAATTAAAAAATTACACTAAATGAAAAAAAAAAAAAAACCAAATACAATAAAAAAAATTTAATTTGTTTTGATAATAAATTAATTGTGATAACAAAAGAAATTTCTTTTGATGATGAAGTTTATTATGTCCTGGACTTAACACTTCCTACTAAATTTATTTTGATTCAAAATAAATATTCTTAGAAAGGGAAGTTTTAAGATCTTCTTTAGAAAACATACACAATCTTATTTTCCCTTTTTAGATTACAACAGAATAGAAAATTAACATTGAACAGTTTCCACGAAAATGCAACTTAATTATAATTCTAAAACTAGATTATTAGAGTTCTTTCCTTGCTCTCTTATTATTTCTCAGAAAAGTCTTTCACTATTAAAATCAGCATCTTAATTATCAACATAAACGCTTGTGTAACAATATTGTTGTTTATTTTTCTGTTTTAATTATATAGTTTTGAGGTTAGCTATGTCGTAATTTCAAGGTTGAACCTGTATTAAATTAGTCATTTTTTTAATTAGGACAGGGAAGCAAAAAGTGTGAAATTAAAAAAGAGAACATAAAATGAAATCCTGTTGTTTCCTTGATGTCAAGGGTATTATTCAGCATCTGGTTTATTATCTGGGTTTCGAGGACCTTTGTTATTTAAAAAGGTCATAGATCCCAATTTTTATTCCAGTTGTAACTGTTGAGATTTATTTATTTGTTATGTATGAAAAAATCTAATGTGTTTAATGATTTATTTGCAGAATGTGTTACATCATCACCCAGTTCACAAAATATCATTTATAGCTCAAGATATTTCTGATAACCGTGCTTTTGGTTATGTTTTTGGTAGCCCAGCACTTGGACACAATTTTTTTGCTATTAAAACTGAGAAAACAGTAAGTAATATGGTTTTTTTTCCAGATTTATCAGTGAGCAACAGAGCACTCGATTAATAACCTTATATTGATGTTTCCCAATTGGGGTTCTGTAATATAAAAGTCATTAGATGCATTCAATATCTAAACTGCTTTCTAAAGTCAACAAAATTGTCTTTTGAATTTGAACTTCTAACAGAAATCTTGCTTTCAGCAAGTTGTTATCAATAGCAGAACTAATTCTAAGACCTCAAGATCATAACACTAAATGTCAGAAACCCCTGAATCTGGAACTGAATTTGAGAGAGGTTTTACAGAAATTATGCAAAATTTTAAATTATTTTATTATTTTGTAGGCACAGCAAGTTGTTGTTGCAATGCGAGATCTGTTTCAAGTTGTTTTCAATCTTCGCAAACGAGAAATACAGGAAAGCATTTCTCCTAATACTCAAGTAGATAATTCTGAATTACATCCAGAGAAGTCAGCTGATGCTAACGAAGAGTTGGCTGAAAGAGAAATAATTATAGGAAGTGATAGTAATGGGAATGAACAAGAGGTAGATAATGGCAATGATTTAAATTTATTCATTGAGCTGACTGGTGGATTTAAATTTTAGCTTGTTTATGTCAATGATGAAGCTGTAGATAGTGGGCCAAATTTATTGGATCTTGAAGCTGAGGCTGAAGTGGTAGAGGTAAAACTGAGATTAGTCTGTTTGTGAATTGAAGTGGAAAATTAAAGATTATATTTATTTTAGGAGCCAAGGAAATTGGTCTCAGGAGAGGATGATTTTTTTGCAACTCCTGCTAGCAATGATCCGTTTTTCACAGATCCTTTGACATTCATCAGCAGTATTTCTTCTTCAATGAGTAATAATGTGGTAATACTTTTTTAAAATACTTTAGACCAGGGTTGTCAACTAATTTTTACATAAGATCTACATTGCCAATAAAAATCCAAATGCAATTTTTCAAAAATTAATGTTAAGGCAATTTTTTTCAAAGAAATAGTTAATATAAAAGATTATATATTGTTGTATTACAGTGTAATGTTTCCACTTATCGAACTTTTTATGAAGTCATTTGTTAAAAATTTGTTTTTATTGGCGATTGACTATGAATCATTACGTGATCGATTGGTAGATTGCGATTCACATTATTGACACCCCCTGCTTTATAAAATACCACAATGTTTGACCTGAAAGTGGTAGATTTGTTTTCCATTATATAATTAATTTTTATTTTTTAGGGTGGATCTTACTTGACGGTCAATGTAAGCAATGCAACTGAATTCTCTTTCAACAGCAATTCGCCAGTATCATCAGAAGACATGGCATTTAATATGAAGTTCGACAGAATAACACATTCAACACCTGCAACTACTACAGTTACAAACCCATTCGAAGTTTCTGATAAATATGCTCCTTTAGCTGACATCACACCCAATTTATTTAATGATGCTTTTGTGGTTCCACCAGCACCTTCTGCCACCAAATCCAGTTTAGTATCAGATACGACAACAACAACAACACAATCAGAAATTCTAATCGACAATTTTAAATCAAATCCTGATTTCTTTTCTGATCTTGACCCATTGGGTAAAGACAGGCCATTTATAGATAAGAAAGATTTCTTTTACGAGGTAAAAAATCCACCCAAGAAGGTGCTAAATGATCTAGTACAAGCTTCTTCCCAACGTTCCACCTCGCCACCATCGTCTGATAGCAATTGTTCTGTGGCTTCCAGTCAATCTGTTGGTTCTCCACCTCTGTCTGCAAGTCCTTTGCCAAACCCCTTTACCTCTGTTTTTTCCTCTTTGGAACCATCTTCATCAGGCACTTCAAGCCCATTGGCTAATTCTGATGGTGGTTCATCAGATTCGTATCTATCGAAATCAAATTGTAGAAATTCTTATTTTGATGACGAATTCAATCTGCCATCACCTGTTAATCCACCACCTCCATTACCTCCGGTTCTTCCACCACGCCCGGTTTCAAGTTTTCTACCTCCGTTACCTCCAAAAAAGCCAACTCCAATGTTTAAACTTGATCCGCCATCTTCAAGACATACTGATGGCGTCAAATATAACAACGGAGAAAGACCTGGTGGTACTTTACCGATACCAATTCCTTGTCGTAGGATTAGGGGTCCGGTTCCAGGTTTATCAAGTTCTCCGAGACCGGTTTCGAGCGGGTATGCTAACACACCGGAGACAAATTCATTGACATCAGTCAGTTCTATGTCTCAGCAATCTGATGATAGCAAGAGTTTGAGCGTTTCGGCTGATAAAAATGTTTATTGGAGTTCACCAAATGGGAATAGCTATTCGGCAAGATCTGTGAACAACATGGCACCATCACCGGTTTTACCTCCACCGCCACCGCCAAATAGTTTGAATAATGGTGTGGATAATAAATGTCGATTGCGCAATTATACGGTGAATAATAACGTGGAGCAAGTAGACAATATGGTGATGATGAATAAGGAAAATACAACTGACTTTGAAACAGCGTGGATAATGGCTACACCAGCCGAGAGGTCGATTTTTCATCGAAGTTCAGATCCATTTGCGGATGATTTTTTTACTTCACCAAGTATTGAAGAGTCAAGAATAGAATCTCGAAATAAATTGAATCATCAAAATGGATGGGTTATGGATTCCTTTATAGTTAACAGGGATCGCTAGTAACATGTAAGGAAGATTATTAAATCTTCGGTTTTCTTGAAAACTAACATCACTACATTTGCATGAATTACTATTTTTCTGCTGTTAATTCGTTTTCTGCATGATTACACATTTTGGCCGAATGCATGCAACTTGTTTTCGTAGTTGTTTTTTTTTTTTTAATAATTTTAATGACTAGGCAATATCAGCTGATCAAATTTAATAATAGAAGAGATTAAATTCCTTTCATTCATTTAAACTCATGTAGCCACCTGTTGGTTTTAAAGCTGATATTGAGGGCCAGGGGCGAGGCTTGTCAAATTTTTAGATCAAATGGAAAAGTTGGTTTTGTTGATTTATCAGAATAGTCAGACTTTACTCTTCAGGTTTTTGAGGTGCTCTATTTTAGTGTGCACTTGACCAAGGCCATTTCTACCATTAGGCAAGACTAGGTGGTAGGTGGCTGCTTAGGGCGGCAAAAGACTAGAAACATTTTTAATTTGAAATCAAACAGCAAAACAAATTTTAAACAAATTAGGAGAAAAAAATTAAATAGATAAAAAATTAAAACATCGAATTGTTTTCAGAGAGTAATGGTAATAAAAGGGAAGAGGCAGCATTTTTTTAATTCTTGCTTAGGGTGGCAAAACATTCTGAAATGGCCCTGTACTTGACTAAATGTGCACATAACTCATGATTATTCACTAAAATACAGTATATTCTGTATAACAGTGTGTTTCTCAATCATATTTTAATTGTGATCCCATTTTGCATATTTAGATTTTTTGTGACTAGTCTGAAAAATCAACAAAGTTTGGATTTTCTTTTTAATTTGTAAATTAAGCCCCCTTCTTTCCCGGCTCTGTTTTGTTAGGCCCTAAATATTTTTAATTTACTTTTATTTTGGACCCTGCAAAGAGGTTCTGGGTTGCAATCTTCCACTCTCACAATTGCACAATTTCTTATACAGCAAAACTAAAGTCCTAGTTTTATTTATTTTGTTCTGTAAGCAACATATCTGTTTATTTATATTTAAAAAATTCTTGAACACAATCAAACTAATTTAAACGAATAATAACAGGTTTGTGATACGATTTTAGCAATCAACAGTCATATTTAGACTTCCAGTTAAAGATGACGAAAGAGTCTTTATGGGAAGTCAAACTTCTACCGAGAAGAGAAATATACTTAATTAACTTGTCAATGCACATATAATAATTATTTATAAGTGTATAAGTTATAAATTCCAAGATACATTTTAGTTTCCACGGCTTCAATTTTTACGCATATTTTGCTAAGATTATTACTTTTTTAATGGATTTTTTCGATTCTGCAATTTTTTTGGCAATTTTTTTATCTTTTGCGATTCTTTTTCTATTTTTTTAAATATACATTGTCACTTGTCCTTTTTATGCACGTCTTTCATCCAAGGGTGGCTTCTAGGTGTGGCAATTTAGTATCTTAAAGATTTCCAGATATGCTAAGAAACCAAAACAAGTTGTTAACAGTTATCAAGTTAAAAGTTTAATTTAATTCCCTATTGACTAATTTTTTTTAACTTTATATTAGTGTTATGTAACCTAAATAATTTCAATGTGTTAATATTCCTGCATGTGTTTACTGAAGCATTTTAAAATCTACCACAGCATCTGTTTCATTCACCTTTGCTTTATCGCATGTTTTCCTCATAATTAATTGATTTCTTTAATTTCTTTATTTTTATTTTCATTTTCATTTATTTTTTATTTTTTATTTTCATTATCAGGAAAAATAGCCAGTGAATTGAATTGTTGATGAAGAAATAGCATCGAAGTTAAATTTTCAATTAACAATTGATGTGTAATTTTTTTAAATAGCAAATTTAGTAAAATGTAATAATTAAATCAAAGGAAAACCATTAACATTCCACTAATTCTTGTTAAGGTAAACAAATTAATATATTTATCAAAAGTAAAACTTTTATTTTATAAATGTTTCTATATACAAATTTTTATTAAAAAAACGAATTATGATATATTAAAGTGCTTTTCCATATTATTAATTAATTATAAACCACTTACCATTTTACTAATTTGTAGATGTTTATTTGTGTAATAAAGAAATTTTTATTAATTATTTAAATTTTAGATGTAGTAAAATCAAGGATATATTGATGTATTCTTGGTAAATTTTCTAGAGTAACAATGTATATGGTTAAAAATAATTGCTTATTCTTATGTTATGTGAATAAATGATATTTTAAAACAAATTACTGCTTATTGATATGAATTGACTCAAGGTTGTGTTTGTTAATTCTGTTGCCCTTAGGCAATTCATGACATCACGAGACCTTTCATGGTCTGTTTCTTTGCCTTCTTTCCACCTGTGGCGCCATTTTGTTGTGTTGTAACTTGGTGTAGTTTTTTGGCAGTTTCGTTGTTTAAAGTTTAATCGAAATGAGTAAGTTTAATTTCGTTTATTTTCAGTTTTTAACTAGTGTTAACTAATTGTGGTTTTGTTTGAAACTTACAGATAACAAAGTTGTTTTTCTACTAGTTATTGTGGTAAGTTAATGCCAGAAAATTTTTGATGTTTATGGACTGCTGAATACGAAACTTTGCAGTGCTTTGGTTAAATTATTCGAATGAAGTATTAGTATTTAGTTAAAAATGTTTATGTAATCAATTTATTGAAGTTATGAATTTGATTTTCCTAAATTTTTTTTTATTTATATTTCAGCTGTCAGCTCATGTAATGGCCGACTTGATGAGAAAATCGATTGTATTTGACTTGAAAACTCCAAAAGTTTTCTATTGTCCTCAAGAAAAGCCAACTGGATTTGACAAAATGATTGTAAAAGCAAAACCTCTTACAAAATTATGCGAATTTGACGGCAAAGGAATTCCAGAAGTTTACAAATCCGATTGTTATAACGATGTAGACGAGAGTGAATACGCTTGTGCTGAGAAGCGTAGAATAATGGTAAATATTTTAAGTCAAGTGAACTTGAGATTAGTCTGCATAACTTTAGAACATTATAAAAACTGTTTATTTGTATACGGCTTGCTCCAATAAGAATTTTTCAGATGTTTTACACTAGGTGCGTTAAATATTAAAATGTTTTTCTGGTTTGTAGATACAATTTATGCCATTGTTAAGAAAGCCGATTTTATGGTAGTGAATTGGAGTTGCTTTCTGACCAAGAAATCAGATTTTATTAGCAGCCATCTTGTTTTAACATTAAAATGGCTTTTTTGAGCGCCATTTGCTTGTTGTGTTCTTGGGAGTTACCTGTTAAAATTGTGGATAGCAAGATTTCAATAAATAGTTCAAACTCGAAAGTTGATTTCGTTAATTTCACAAAATTAACAAAATCTGATTTCGGAAATTATTTTGATACTGAATGGCACGTAGGGATCATTTTAAAGTTGTCTCAGTACTACTATTTCAAGATGATCTTTAAAGAGTCGAATCATTCAAATAAATTCAAGTTGTTGCTTACATTATTAAAGATATTGGCTGTTTAAATTTCTGTCTGAGCTAGACACATTTTAGTGATTTCAAAGCCTTGGGAGAGGAATTTGTTAACAAAATATTAAAGACATATTCGAAGCTTGGTGAAAATTTAATAGCAGTTTAGACTCAACGATTTATTAATCGTTGCAGATTGTAAGGATATATTTCTAATTTTGTTTTTATTTTTAGAAACGACTTAATCCACCCAGTGAAGAAGTTACAATTCAAATGGCAAAGAAACAGTAATTCCTATTTACTTTTACACTTGGTAATATTTATATATGGCAGCTAAAAAAAAGATTATTTAAATATTTTTCTACTTTATTTAATATTAACATAATTTGAAATTGTTTCGAAGCAACTTACGTTAATGTAAAGAAAAATAAACGGTGAATGGTATTTTTTAGCAAAATGTTTATTATTACAAACTGAAATAAAAAAACTTTAAAAGTTTTTTAAATATATATGAATTGAACAATTTTTTTAAGTCTTTGGGGTTATTTTAACTCCACTTAAGGGCAATACAACTTTTTCAAAGAACTCCTTTATATTTGCACTTTGAAGATCTAGTTTTAAAAATTCAGCTGTAATTATCTCAGATCTAAAAACAGAAAAAGGGATATTTAATATAATTTTAGATATACGAAGTTTAAGTTCAACTTTTCCATATCAGCATCAATTATCTCCTGTTGGTATTCAATCAATTTATTTTGGTAAACACTTTGTGTCACCTAAAAAATAAAAAATACATTAGTATTATTTCTTTAAATTTTTAAAAAGATTTATCATAACCTGGTTAGCTCTAGAGATGACTTTTTCATCCAAGCCAGCATATTTTCCAACTTGAAGAGCAAAGCTTGAATTAATATGGCCTTTAGTTAATTGATATAAGTAGACTAGTTCATCGTTATCATGCATTATTTCCATTGTCTAATGTTTTAAAAAAGAATGATATTTTCAATATAAAATTTCCTTAGTATGCTATTTACTTACTAATAGTTCCAGTTTTTCACTGTGCTCAATGTAGGACATAATATTATAAAAATGTGTTGTTATAAATAAGTATGGACTTTCTACACCTTTGTTGAGCCAATAGTTTAAACTAGCTGCCATTAAAGACTCACCATCAACCTAGAGAAATATTAATTACAATTACTATGTGTTATTATAAATTAATTCATCTAAAAATTAAAAATTACAATCAATTGTAATTAAAATCTATGTGTATGATTGGTTCACACACTAGCAAAAATAGTGATCACTGATAGTGATGGATCTGCAAAAAAAAGCAGTACTGTTACTAGTATTTTGCTAGTCTGCTGCTACATTTGATTGTAAAGACTAAATGACTAACTACAAAATGATTTTCAACCAAATGATCAATAAGTTTTGATTACATCTTTACTTCACTTTACTCTTTGAAAACTCAGGTTTTAAATCATAAAACTTAAATAAAAATTACGTAATCTGTTCCTATTCCAAATTCATCAATTATCACTAATGAGTTCTTGTCAGCTTTTTGCAGAGAATGAGCAATCTTAGAAAATAAATTTAATTATTATTATAATGATATGATGAAACAACTACACACCTATAATTACTTGATTAAGATCAATCATAAAAGTAGAAAGTCCGGTAGATATTGAATCTAATGCAGTAATTCTTGTTAAAATTTTTGATACAATGCAAATTTCAGCTTGGCTTGCTGGGACAAAACATCCGATATGAGCCATGTATACTATCAACGCTACCTGATATTGAAAAATTGGTACTTGCACATTAAATATTTTTACACATCATTTTAAGAGCTTAATATCAATTTTTGAATTATGTACTTGTTTAAGGTAGACACTTTTTCCACTAGTATTAGGCCCAATAAGCAATTTCACTTTTCCAATTTCGTTTCCACAAATGGTATCATTTGGTACAAATATATTAACACACAACTCTTGCAAAGGATGTCTACAAAATAATATTTGCATTATTTTGTTATCTATATTTTTTCCTTTTACTAACCTTCCACCTTGAATATATAACCTGTCATTTTTTGTTATGTGAGGTTTGGAATAATTATTGTCTTTGGTAGCCATTGCCAGAGATAACAAACTATTAAATAAATTAATTTATTAAATTTCGAGCATCTTAAGTTAGGTCCTTTCTGCCACAAGGGACATTTATTTGCCAACATGATCAACTCATTTTCAAAGTATTACATATAACTAGAGTGACCATTCGTCCTGGATTCTAGCTCTGCATCCTGCATAGGTACTCGTCCGGAAAATGTCCCGGAATTAACAATTCCTACTAAATTTACACTTAATGAAAAAAATAACAAATACAAATATTTTTTTTATTTAAAGCATAAATAATTTGAACAAGTGATTAGTTTAATCACATCACTTGTTCAAATTATTTATGCTTTATGTAGATTTTTTTTATTGTATTTGTTTTGTAAATTTTTAATTGTCTTTGTAAAATTCCCCCCCTCCCCTCAATGTCCTGCACCACAGAAAAAATGGTCACCGTACATATAGTTGTTGTTATTAGGGTTGTGACCATTACCACAAAACAAGTAATGTGTTACAGTTACTGCTACTTTAGTAGAAAAGTAATGCGTTACACACCATTACCATTATTTTTTTTATGCTTACCGTTACCGTTCCTGTTATCATTACAGTAATGGTAACATAACGTGCTTTCATTATACGTAACGGTATTACAGTTAACGCCATTACCGTTACGGTAACAGTCACAACCCTGGCTATTTATAATTTTAGGCACGTCATACCAGTAATGATACCATTGGACATTTGGATAACACAGACCGTGTTACACGGTATCATTCCCGTTATCAGTACAGTAATAATAACATAATGCCTTCCTGTTATCGTTACAGTAATAGTAACATAATGCCTTCCTGTTATCGTTACAATAATGATAACGGTCACAACCCTGGCTGTTATTAATATTTATTACCAGTCAAGTTCCGCGATGCAATTAACAAACTTCACTAACTGAGGACTGTGTTCTAGTACAGTTGCCTGTAAGTTGATATTAATTTTGTTTTCGTAATCTGCAATTAAATGTTCAATTGAAACTGTTTTAAAAAATTAAAATTATTATTAAAACAAATCAAAACAATTATTCTTTAATAGGGCTGTCCATTATCCTATTGATAATGTCGCAATGATATTTTAAGAATTGTTCGACGAATTGCAAAATCCTTTATCATAAGCTGCAATATAATTCTCATTTTATGATTATTTGTGATGTTGGAATTAATCACATCTGTTGGTATTTGGTGAAAGTGAAAATAAGTGTGAACTGGTGGTATAGCTAGAGTCAGTTCCACCCGGAGCAGGTAGAAAATTCGAAAATGCCACTCTTTTGGTTAAAAAAAAAAGACAATCGGTCTGAAAAAAAGGTCTTCTGCCGCCCCCTCCTAGCTATGCCACGTGTGCGAACTGTGTTGGTACCAAAGTAGACTGATTTAATGGATTGATTGATCAATTATAAAACATACAATCAATTATGTAACAATAGCATGTTATATTTATCATCTCAGATCCCTAATATTTAATTTTAATTTTTTTGATTTGTCACTAATTTTAATTTTAATTTATTTTAACCAATTATTTCATGCTGAGCATCTCCTAAAACATCTTGCAACTCTGAAAATTGTATTAAAAAATAATCAAAAATTAATATCTTCACTGCCATGCAGCAAATGTATCTCTCAGCTGATTAAATTACACAGCTGTTTGTAATTACTTAGGTCTTTACCTTTAGTTCGTTCACTTCTATAATAAACCATTGTATTCGATTTGAACTGTAAATTATAAATAAAACAGAGGTAAAAAAAATTAATTGATGCTATTTAAAAATCAGATTTTAATTGCCATTATTTCAATACCACAAATTCTAAGGAAGGAAGACTGTAATTTCCTGTATTTTGCATTTCTAGGGTCATTGGAACCTCTAATAAATACCCCAACTGGGGTAAATAAATAATGCAACATGTGGTTATTATATTGCTCAAGTTTTGCAACTCCTCTTTGGCAACTTTTGACATCAAATCAGGCAATGCATTGTACTTTTGTTTCTCTGCAATGAAATTGAAATACGAATTGTGTTTTGCATAAATTCATGGTAATTCATACTGTTGTCCAATTCTGGATGAATTCCCCACTTGATCACAAAACGACATTGGGTTGTTGATTCTTCAAAATCTATCTAAGAATAATAAAAAAAATACGTCAAATTGGGTAAATCCTGAATTTTGTTTTGCATAAAATGTTTAAAATATTGAAATAAATTTAAAAAATCATTTTTCCAGATAATTTATGGCACAATCTGATTGGGTTAATAAGCATTAACCCAATCAGGATGTGCCATAAATTCCTTTCCATAATTATTACTTACTACATTGTTTATTATTGATGCTACATGACCTAAGCTTTTAGTATTAGCTTCAGTTATCTGCATATTTTTAAATTAAAAACTTCAAAATTTATGTATTTCCGATGTTAGTTTTAATTTACTTTTTTGAATATGTCAATGTCTTGAGGTTGTGATTTACATAAATCTCCAATGAGTATGGAATTATATAAAGTATTGTATAATGATTTCCAATATCTAACAGATATTTCAGTATTAGCCATCCTTCCTAAAATGGTCTAAAATAATAAAATAAAATTTAATACCATCGAATTTAGTTAATTTGATACACAAATTTTTAATTTAAAAAATAAAAACTATATTTACCGGTAAATTTTTCACATGTGCTAATGACCTTTGGAAAGATACAATAATATCAGTATTTTGCAATTTCGTGAAATAGGAAATCGCTTCTTGTCTCTGACGAATTATATTTGTATCAGTTGTTGGACGTAACATCATAAGCCTTTGAAAAGATAAAAATTAATCAAGTAAACGTCAATCATGATAAGTTGTGATCAAGTAGTAGGTACTTCAAAGTTTTACTGCCTATCACAGACTTGCATCTATTCAATATACCTATAAAAATATTTAAAAAGTTATGAAAATTTAAAATATTAAAAGTATTCAGCTTTTACCATATAAACTTAACCCTTCTTTTTGCCCACTGCCTACTTTGTAAACAGAAGGATGCCATTCTTGTTGAAATATCTGTAAAGCCCTAAAAATAAAAGTTTTAAGTTTTTTAATTCATAGGATTTGAATTGTTAAAATAAAATTTTTAAAATATGTAAAACTTTTATGTAACAGTTTCAACTAATCAATCTTCATTAAACATTAATCAATCATCTGGTATTATGTATACAACACATTTTACCAATAAAGTTTTTTATTTCCAGTTGATTTACGAATTTGATATTTTCCAACCTTGGCATTGCAATTGCATGATATCAAATGATATGTAAATGTTAGAGTAAGAAAGCATTTGAATTTAAATTGGCTGATAAGATGTATGGTTTTCATTGAAACAAGTTGTGTAACAAATTGTTTTCAAGTTTATCTCACTGTATGAATATATGTAGTTTTCAATGCAAAAAAAATTAAAAATAAACAAAGTAATAAAATCATATTAATTACCAAGATTGAATTTCATAAATATATTTTATGGCCTATTTTAAGAAAAATATTTTACTATACTTCATTTTTGCAATATTATAATTTCTCTCATAGAAATTTACTAAACATATTTTTATTTTTAGTTAATGTCTTACCTAAAAGTACTTTCATCAATCGCCACAACTTTCTCCCTAATTAAAACATCGTAAATAAATTAACTTTTTATCTCTTCTTAGAAACATTTTCTCTATTTTATCGATAATTATTTTCTTCGAAAAACTCACAATGAAAAATTATTTATTGCAATAATTGGCACGCAAATTCCTTTCTCTTCCAACTGAACTCCAATTCGATGTTTATCTAAATATCTCAATAGCCCGCCAAAAGCTCGAACCTATACAAAAAAGAAGAAAGAATTTAATATATTTTTCACTTTTTTACGGTCATTGATCTTCAATTTTTATATTTCCCATGATACTTTTATTTTCAAGTTCATTAACATTTCCTGCAGCTGAATGGGAGAAATCGTTGGTATTGTATGATTGATTTTGTTTTCTTTTTATTTAAGTCATTCAACCGATTACGGATATATGTAAAAAATTAAAATTAAAAACAAAATCTCTTAGATATTAAACAAAAATTGCATCCAACTTTTTATTTTATTTAATAACTGATTAAACGATGAAAAATCGATTATTTACCATCGATACGCATTGAAAGTTGATGAGTGATGATATATAAATAGCTCGATCCGCATCAGTTAATAATTTCGGCATGTTTGGTAGTTGTAAATTCGCTATTCGTCTTTTACTTGATTCTAAGCCTATTAAAATTAAATAATTCTAATAAGCATTTTATAGTGTAAAAATCTATCGATTAAATTTAATTACCAAAATCAATACTCGGCAGTAGAATAAGAAGTGGATAAGATCGATTTTCTCCTTCAGAGTACTGCCCACTATGTTTTATACCTAGAATTTATTAATTCAATAAATAATTTAATAGCTATTGCAAAATCGAAAAAATATTAACAAAAAAAAAATTGTAAACATCAAATCACATTAGATGCTCTGAATTGAGTTATATGACGTTAGAACCCTACCCATGTTATACAATATTTTAAATAAACGTTAAATGACGTCATACGCCCTACCTCTGCCTTCGCCGATGGCATTCAGCATTTGAAATAAATGTTTGTATGACGTCATTTTTCCTACCTATGCCATTCAGCATTTGAATTAAACGGTCATCCGTTTTGCCGCTTGTTACGATGTACTTCGGTTGCACTTGATAAATAACTACAGAAAAAAAGAAATTTTTTATGTTAATTGCATGAGAATTGAGGTAAATATGACGTGCTCGAGGGAATTTTAGTCCTTGGCACAATAACATTTACAATAAAAGTCGTGGCCTTGGGATCAAAGAGAAGCGCGCTTTGTATTTCTGAAGGTTGACATAAGTATATTTCGTTATTAAACATAAATTGTATCTGAAAAAATCTTTTTAGTAGTTTTTAAAAAAAAAAATTTAAGAAATCACAGTAACTCGTTTGTAAACAGTTTAATTTAATCGTAAACATCGAAAACTCAGTTCTATGCAATTTCAAATTTAATTTTGAAACAATTGAAAAAGAAAATTTTGCAGTTATGTAACTTAGTCTCGACCTTTACTTTAACGTTGTAAAATTATAGTTATTATGTACCTTGTCCTAGGAATTGGAAGTCAGGTGCGGTTTCAAAAGTATCAATCAAGTTGAAAATTTGATGACAATTAGTGTCGTAGTATGATATTCCAAGTTTTCCTCCAAACCAAAACAAACTCAGATAAATCTGTATATGAATTAAAAAAATAATAATGACGATTTTTATTATTATTAATTTTATTTATTTTTAGAAACTGTCAAAATCTATTTTTTTTGCAGTTTCATATTTTTTATTTCAAATTTTTTTGATATTTATTTGCTATTTGTTTTATTAAATTTTACCTAAAAAAGTAAAAATATCACTGATTTATCTAATATAATTAGATTATAATTGTAGATATACAATTTTTTATTTTGATTTAAAATAACAGATTATTCATTTGATTATGTATACTGTATTTTCATCAGATTAATCCTTCATTAAGCCTTTATAAATTGTTATCGAATAATGAAATATCTATGATATCATTGAATTAAAAAAGAAATGGTTCACAATTGTTGATATTTTTTTTTAATAGATTAGACAGAACTTTCTTATCTTCAATCATGTGACCTATCAGAATGTTTAGAATTTAGAAAAAAATTGTTTTTAAATTTTTTGTTTACTTTACGCTTTTTACGGATCATATTTGACACACTTGGTCGATTGCGAGAATCCGGGAGATTTAAACGATCACAATTCATGTTTTTATTTATGTATTTTTTTATCCGAAGCCTCGTTTTCGAATTTTGACCCCATTGTCGAAATAGGATGTGAAAATGAGGCTAAAGATAAATAAATCGATTAGAAAGAATAAAGAATGTAAACACTGTTGCAATAATACAGTGGTCTATGATTCTGAATTTAGAATTACGATTAAATTGTTTCTTTATAAAATTGATAAAATTGATTAAATAGTAATTATCAATTTTTAATTTTTTTTATTTGTTTACCTCTTCAGTTTCCTCGTCAGAAAGTACATTTTCAACGTTCAATGAGTTTGTTTCGGACATTTTATTTGTATTTCTTAAATTCTTCTGTAAATAAAAAATAAAATATGAAATAATAAATAAATAATATAAATTAATTTATCTTTTTATCAGTTTTTTTTTATATTTTTTGCGTCTGTTGCTCCCAATCTTACAACTTGCAAAAATTTTAAATTTTTAAATTTTAGCAAAATTATTAAAAATAAATAAATACGAATAAATTAATTAATTTTTAAAAAGTTTAGATAAATATTTCGTACATTGCAGACAGTGGGGCTAGACAAATCGATGAAATTGGAGCCACCTGACACTTGGTCTCGGCCTATAGACTTTGTGTCTGCATTTTTATTGACATCAAATGACTCAGAATTACCAAAAAAAATCAGCAAAAAAATTATTTTTATCCAATTTGTCAGACATTTATTTATAATATTCTAGAAAAAAAAAAACCTCTTTTAATCATTTTTCGTAAAAATCAATTAATAAATAAGTTTAGATTTTGATATCGTATTACCAGATTAGATATTTTATTCCGTTTTTTATTTATATTTGAATTGGAATCAACAAAAAGCCTATCTAGTTCAAAATTTAACTAAAATTTATATCAATTTTAACATTTTTACTTATTATATTATCATTAAATTAATTGAAATGTTATAAAAATTAATTGAAATGTTATAAAAATCAGTTGTCGATGTAACTACGTAAGTACTAAAAAATAAAATTAAAAAAAAGAATCTATTTCCGGTGTTTAAAAGAGGTTTGGTTTTGACCTTGAACTAACGTCACACAATTCATTTCCTTAGCTGAATCATCGCACTCAGCCTTGAACAATTTTCGCTCTTATTTATTGAATTAATATTTGCAAGAGAATATCTTGTACCAAACTTACTGCATTTTTCAAAACTGCGTTAACAACTTCAATTCTGAAAAGTAGGATTCGAGGTAGACCAGAAATTATTTGAATTTCTCAGTAACAGACAATAGCAAACTTAATTGACCAATGAAAAACGATCGCAGTTTAAATCAAAATCTGTGATTGGTCGATTCCTTGATAGAGCAATAAACCACATCTGTTTATCAAACCTCAGTGAGGCCTAGCGTCACACGACGTTGAGTTTCGCAGAATACCCACAATTCCATGGAAGTCAATGCTATGGAAGTATATACGACTCACTATGAATTTCTTAAAAAGTGTCTTATTTAATGCAAATATTTAATTTCAATAAATTTTAATAAAAATGAAATTAATTTAATTTAAAAAAATCAGTTATTTCAGGTTAATAGCAATAAATGTATATTTCATCTAAACAGTTGAAATTAATTTATATATGCACGTACGTACTGCCATAGAATTCAAGGAAACTGTTAAACATAAAGATGACGGCATTAACAACCAATAAAAACACGAGTAAATGACATCATTCTATTTTTAGAAAGCATGAGTCATATATAGATACGCCAAGCCAACCATTGTGACTCATATTTCGCTCGCTGTGTGTACACACTACATTTGTAACGTTGCTGAAACTGGCGCGAGAATTATTTTCAAAGTGACCACAAAAACGAGATACGATAGGCGTGTAAAGTGAATCATAACTTACTCGGAAAAAACTCACCAATCTCGAGATGGAGACAACGTTTTACGACGATGCCAATAGCAAGGAATCTATGAAAATCATGCGAAAAAATATGACGTTGGACTTTACTAACCCACAACGGCTGACTAAAAAACTGAAAGTGAGTCACAACACAACACTGCTCAGTTCACCCGATCTGAACATGCTCAAACTCGCCTCGCCCGAACTTGAAAAGTTGATAATACAACAAAATAACGGTGTTGTCACAACTACGCCCACTCCAACTCAGTTTATTTTCCCAAAAAATGTCACCGAAGAGCAGGAATTATATGCGAGAGGATTTGTCGATGCTCTCGCTGAACTTCACAATTCCGATTCGGGATTGAGCGAAAGCGGCGCGAGCGGGACGACAAATGACGGCGGTTGTGTTGTCAACACTTCGTACCCATCGCCATTTTTGCCGGTACATATAAAAGAAGAACCGCAAACGGTTCCAAGTTTAAATGGATCTCCTCCATTGTCGCCGATTAATATGGAATCGCAGGAAAAAATTAAGTTGGAAAGGAAAAGGCAGAGGAATAGGATTGCGGCTTCCAAGTGTCGGAAACGGAAATTGGAACGAATCGCGAGATTAGAAGATAAGGTGAGACATTTAAAAGGAGAAAATAATGAGTTAGGAACTGTTGTGAGTAAATTGAGGGAGCAAGTGTGTCAGTTGAAGGAACAGGTTATGACACATGCGAACAGAGGGTGTCAAATGATGGTTTCACCGAATTTTTGAAGAATTTCTTTAATTTGAACATTTTGTGTCAAGATGCAAAGTGCAGTTTCGTTGCGCGATTTCGGGTTTTAGTTGAACCCAGATGAAGATGGCAAAAACGAAGATTTCGTTTTTTAAATAGTTGAGATGAAATGAACATTGAACAATGTCGTAAATTTTTTTTTAAATTTTAATTATTAATTTTTTTTGTATTTTATGCTGCTGAAAGCAGAAATGCTTGTTTGGCATTGCTAATGCCATTAAATAAACGCATTTGTCAGCTCAAACTGTGAATTGTATAAAAATCTATGCAATAATATTTTTAAAATTGAAATTTAAAATTTATATAAAGGAAAAATGAAATATTTTTTTTGTAGAAATTTGCAGTTTTTTTTAATATGATGTGAAAAACAGAAAGCTTGGCTTTGTTTTTTCATTTGTTTTTAAAAACTTTGCTATAAATATATATATAATATGTACATAAGAATTTTATAAAATTTCTAGTAAAAATAAAAAGTCTTTGTATTGCTTTACATAAATTAAATGAAAAAATATATAATTTAAAGCTATCTATGCAAAATTTAAAGAAAAAAATGTGCCTATGCTATGAAAGTGAAATGTATGAAAATAAAGAAAAATAATTATTTTAATTAAAATTATGTATTGAAACAATGATTAGTGTCTTGATTTTTATTTCTTTTATTTATAATACACAACAGGCATGATATATGATGGCGGTCGTATTTAGACATTTACATTTTTCTGCAGTACTCAACTGAGTTATTTTACAATCTAAATTATAGTATAAGGTAAAAAAATTGTTATTTTGAAAAATAGGATTTTTTTAAGTTTTGTTTTGACTTGGAAAACAATGAAAGTTTTTAAAATTTGTAACTGGTAAAATGAGGTTAGCTAACAAATAAGAACTACAAAATGGAAAATACAAGTTTGGATATGCATGATACTATAAATTCTAACAAAAGTATGTCATAAATGACTAAATCAATACGTTAAAATGAAATATCGGCTTTAGAAATTAAATTGTAAATGAAGCAAATAAATATTACAAATTATTTTAAAGTGAAGATTAGAAAGAAGTAAAAGACAGATTTTAAATTTCAATATTTTCAGTGAAAAGCAAAATTTTATTTATCATTTATCATTTTCATACTACAAATTAAGCTTATAAAAACAAAATTCAAAATTAACAAAATTTAAGACTAAAGATTTTCTCACAAACCGATGCAACTAACAACTTTTTAAAAATAAATTTAAAGAAACATTTTTCTCGTGTTCAAAGATCATGAATCCGTTAAATTTTTGCCAAACAAGAAACTAATTTTCCATTTATTCAATCTGGTACATAAACAAGAAACTAATTTTCCGTTTATTCAATCTGGTACATAAACAAGAGAGCAAAAACCTAAAAAGCAAACCCTAGTGGCAAAATTATCCAATCTTTACTCCGGAAATTTGATTCCCGCGTTAAAAAGATCGAGAATTTGAGGTGTTTTTTGTACTAAAATTAAGAAAAATTATCAAAAACTAAGTTATTATTATTTAAATTGATTAGTCTTTACATGAGTTTTTAGAAGTGAAAATTAGACATGTATTATGTTAATATATTAGTAATTTTAAAGAACAACAGTGAAAACATCTATGGCGTGAAATGGACCACAACCTAAATTATAAACATTGTGTTTATGGGACAAATCGTGTATTGAAAAAGTGTGACGAATTGGTTTGGTCTACTTTCGCTTTTTATATTATTTGCTAACGCATGTGTTTAAATGAAAAATACACATATTTTCCTATTTTTGTTATTCTAACTATGGTGAATTAATAATTATTATGAACATAAACAATTATTTTATGCTCAAGGAAGAGAAATATTATTTAATTTATAATTATATATATTCTATTTTAGTGTGAAGCAATTAATAACTGTTTGAATCACATGATGCAACATGCAAAGGAAAAGGAAGAACATTTTAATTTTCACTAAATTTAATGTTTCTTCAGTTTTATATAATTTAATCTGATTTTAGATTTGTTTAATTTTCTTTTCCAATTTATTATCAGATTTTGTTTTTTACATTGATTTATGTGATAAAATTAATGATGCTTCACTTAATGCGTTTTGTTTGGGTATAATTAAAATAATATTGAGGACATGCCTACGAGATTAGATACGCATCAGGAAGTTTGGGAAGAGAAAATAACATTTCATTAACAGGATTTCCTCCAATTTTTTTTTTTCAACATAACAGATGGTGTTTACAAGCACAGATGCATGCATTCGCATTTATTACAAATTGTTTGCATCTTTTAAAGCGTTTTGCTTCATGGAACAGTTTATCTAATTTTAACTAGAAATAATTTGTTTATTTTTGTTCAATATTGTTGGGTTTGCGCAGCCATGAAATATTGTTGATAACACTAAAGTTACCGTACTATTTATTTAAGCATGAAGAAATAAAACTAAATTTCTTAATTATGAGAAGAAAATATTTCTGTCAAAATTGGGTTAATAAATAACCCATTCTGAACACATAGAGGCATTTCTAAACAATTCTTAGATATATTGAATGTGTCTGGGTATACCTGAAGCAATCACCTGGGTAATTAGGTATATATGTTAGTAATATGCCTGTGTGAGCATGCAATAAAGCATACTTGGCCAAACTGTGACTCTTCAATCAGCACTAGCCAAGTCTGAAAAAAATATCATTGACACAAACAAACATTTAACTGGTGGCAGCAGCTGGAACTGCTCTAAGGGGGGTAAAATTATAACTGCCTATAAAAAATGGTTGGGTGTGTAGATCAGGTACACATTCAATCTAAAAGTAATAAGTATTATTGTGTAGTTGGATGCAAATCAAGAACTATATTGCATTCAATAAGTCTACACAAATTTTCAAAAAAAAAATAGTTTGAAGAAAGCTTAGAAAATTAAATTAGAAATAGAGAATGGCTAAGTATGTAGATAATTTTGATTGTATTAATTTTAAAAAATATTTTTTCAAGATGATTTGACAAGCATTTATATACACGAATTTATCATTTATTTATGACACCATTGTTGCCAGATCTTTTTCATAACATTTAAATAGAACACTGCCAGGTTTCATTTAATTATTGTTGATATAATATTTGTTTTAATTTTTAAATATCTTATCTTTAATTTTTACTAAATTTAGATACAAAATGACATTTTGTAGTTTAAAGTAGATATGATGTATTATTGACTTTATCACTTTTGTCTTCCATTCAGTTTACTTTATTGTTTCATATTGAAGAGATTTTTAAAAGACATTCTCATTGAAAAAGATAATAAAAATCAGTGAATTAAATTTTATAATTTATATTTAAAAAGAAATTATGCATTTCACATTTTATTGGATATGTACAATTTATTAATACTTATTTTTACACTAACTGGTGTACTTTTAATTTTTAATTTAACTTTACAATCTTATTTTAGCTATTAAAAGTAAAATTTGAAAACAACCTGACGAATAAATGACATTTTTTGTTTATGTTGTCACATTAATTTTATTTGTACTTTATCTTTTTTTATTGTTAGTTTTAATTACATGAAAAAATGTTTAATGATTATTAAGCTATGTGCATAGCTGGATTTTTGTATAAGCAAAATAAGCAGTTGTTTCTCCCCCCCATCAAGGCCCATAGGAAAAAAAAAATATATATATATAATAAATATATATGTATAATAAATATAATATATATTTTTAACTTTGCAAGTAATTTTTATCTTTGTCATATAATTATTTCCTATAAGAATAGAGGGTAGAGGGTTGCTTGTTCATATTTATTATACACTCATACCTCGCTTAACGGCCTAGATAGGTTCCAGAAAAGTTGGCCATAAAGCGAAAAGGCGTAAAACAAATCACTGTGTACACAGTATTTTTTTGGCCGTATAACGAAAAAGGGCCATAATTTAAAAAAGCCGTTAAAATGAAACGCTGTATAAAGAGCGGCTGTAAAACGAGGTATGAGTGTATATAAAGAGATAATAATTAAGTGTAATTTTTAGATTTTTTTTTAAATTAAACTTTTCTTCACAGAAAAAATTTTTAGGTTAGAGCCCCGCAATACCTAAATGTGAATGTTATTTTATTACCAAACAAATCCCTCCATGTTGAATAAATATTGCTAAAGTATACAGAATGTGTTTTAAAAAATAAACTTTTTCCTAAGTAAAAAGTTTTTAAAATAACTCATTACACATTTTTCCAGGAAAGATGATTACAAATTTTATGTAAAGTAGATTTGGAGCTGTTTGATATCAATTGTAATAGTCTGTTAATATCAAAGAATGCAAACTGTAATTAATTTTTATGTCAATCGGGATATCTGGATGTAATAAATATATATAAATAGTGGTTCCAATCCCAGGCGGCAGACTTCTATGACACAGGTGTTTAAAAGTTGGTCCCACAAAATGACAAATGTCTCAATTCTGGTGGTAAATATATTGAAAAATAGCTAAACTTTTGTGTAAACTATTGCAATTAATATTTTCATGAAATTGTGTTAAGTTTCTGTAAATGGCCACAGGGAAACTTATTTTGTGGACAGCCCTCGTACATTGGTGCCAACCTATATAGAGTAACTGTTGACTTTAGTCCTCATGGAAGTTTTGAAGAAATAGATGGAAAAACCAAAACATCTTTACTTAGCTTAAGTAAATACAATTAGGAGTGTAAAACAAAATTATAATACCAGGAGTGCCACCTGGTGGGCAAATACAACATAAGCTATTTACACAGAATATAGTAGCTCACAAGGAGCCTACAAAAATTACAAAAATTTCATACGTAACCTAACAGTAACAAATGTTTCTAGTCAGAAACTTACTTTTGTGATTTAATCAAGATAAAAAAGACAAGGGTTTTGTTATGCAATTCAATACCCTACAGGGGAGAGGAGCAAGAGTTCTCATCTCTATTTATAGCAAAATAGAGATGAGCAAAAGAGAAAACACTTTTTAATTGGAAAACAAAGTAGAAAACAAAATTTTATTGGCTAACAATGGTGATGTATGTAATGAGGAGGGGTTAAATCCTAACAATTAATTTTAAATCTTGTGGCAAAATTGAGACTACATTTGATTATTTGTCACAAGTTACCGATGTCATTTGAAAAAATAATTTTTATTTTGAAATGATGAAATTAAAATTTACAGTAGCTACATTCCCAAACTAAAATGACTAGTATTTATTTTTGTATACTTCCACCTTATTTATATTTAAAAAGTTTTCTTTTACTTTTTTTAATTCTTTTATCATATCCTCAAAGCCAATCTTATGCAACACATCTGCTTCTGTACATAATAAGGGTATGGCATCCAACAAGCTTTGTTGCATAGTTATTCTGAGGAGATTTTTAATATACACTCATACTGGCTGTAAAATGAAAATTGTGGGCTGTAAATCGAAAATGTGTCATAATTAACAAAGGTCGCTATAGCGAAATGCTGTATAAAGAGCGGCCGTATAGCAAGGTATGAGTGTACTTTTATTGAGAAAATAAATGCTCAGCAGAGCAATTTAAGACCATTAATGGTAAAAATATACAAAAGTCAATGTCTACATTTTGAAAGGCACACTCAATATTGTCTTCTACCATAACAAACTATCCTGAGTGCTTTGGAATATTTCTGTGGTGCTCCTCTCTTTCCTTGATGCTTATTTTGCTTAATAGTTAATCCACCACTGGACATGTTAGCAATGTTACAGGCCTAGATGTCTGCACTAATTCGATCGATGTGTTGCGATTGAGTAAAGCAGTCAAAAAGCAGGAAGGTCTAGGGTTTTTGCAGGCATTAGGATTCGATCTGTAATGTCACAAAATAAGATTAATATCTAAATAACAATAGAACAAAACATGTAAAAACAGAGGAATCACAATTTAAGAAGATAAAAGATAAGAGAAAAGAATCAAGATTACTAAAACAGGAAATAAGATGAATTAGCCAATAACCATAATAAATCTGTGAGATATCAGTGCTAACAGGTGACCAGGCCATTACACCAATTGCAAAGACAGTGATCCAGGTCACAGTGATTACCAAGACAGTGAATACAGGCAAATGGCCAGCTTCAGCGATACAATCACAGTAAGATTAGTAAATTCTCAATGAGAAACTTACACCAAAAATGACAGGAGTTCAGTTTAGCAAGTGCCTAATATCAAGCGGGGTGAAGCAAGAGGCTTCTCCTCTATTTACACAAAAATAAAGAATGTCAAAAAGAGAAAACAAATTCTCATTGGCAATTAAAAAGAGCTTTCTCTTTTTAATTGGTCTAACTCAACTTAAAGGGTGAAGCTAAGCTAAAATAATGAGTAAAAGCACCCAAGTGACAAATTTTCACACTAAATTTGTCTCTCCTGTCACAGGATCACTATTCATTGGTCTGGCACTGTGCATATTTAATTGACAGATGGATCAGTGCCAACTGGCAGTGGCAGTTTTACAATATGTGAGGCTATAAGCAAGGTTTCGATGTGAGGCCTATTATATTATCTAGTCTGACAAAAAATCTTTTGCTGACATTTGAAATACTACAATTTCTGTCAACATAACAAAACAAAAACGGAAACACAGATTTTAAAATTACAGCAAAGAATTTACATAGAAAGAAAAGTTTTGTTGAAATAAATAAATGTATCTTGTATAAACCTGAAAAAAGCTAGGCACCCAAAGAGTGAGGCCACAGGCAACTGCCTGTGTTGCCTGTGCTTAAAACTGCTACTGTCAACTGGTGAGATTAAGTGGCAAATTTGAAAGAAGGGATTTTCAAATCACCCCAAGTATATAATTACATTTAAAACAAGTGATAAATATGGCCTTAAAGCAAAGGAGGATGACCATCCAAACTTAACACTCAGGATCAAAGATCCTTCATTACCAAAAGAAATAAAACTTTTTATTCAGAAAATTTATTTTTGGTAAAACTCTTGGATCTGCACATATTTTGTTCATCTATAATATAATTTTTCAAAAAAATCCAAAACAACAATACTACTCATTAAAAATTTATAAGCAATGTACATATCATTAATGCAATTAATTACTCTTTACAGTTAATAATGTGTTCTTTTTTACTATGATATAAAGAAAGCTGTTGGGAGATTTATTTTCATCAGAGGACAGATGGAGGCTCAAATGTATTCATTTGCATTATTTAGTCTAATGAGATCAAGGGATGTTTGATTAGGCACACAGAAGCTTCAGACGTAATCTTAATTTCAATTATAATCCTTTTATAAAGTATGTAATTATACATGTATATTTACAAATGCTGTAATTATACATGTATATTTACAAATGCTGTAATTCAGGCCTGTCAAACTCAAATGCTAACATGGGCCAAATAAACAAGGTCAAAGTTTATGTGGGCCGCAAAAAAAAAAAACTTCAATTTTTATAGAAATGCAAGGAAGTACACAACTTTTAATGTGGTAGTTATTATTTTCTTATAGGCTATTTAACAGTCTTTAACAAAATAATAACTACCACGTCATTAGTAATGTTAAATATTTGCTGCTATTGGCGGCGAGAATCTAAAGAGTCGCCCCCTAGTGGAACTTTTTAAAACTGAGCAATGGCGGCACTAGTGAGGATAGTACAAACACAAGTACACACCTATTTTACAGAAGACTTCCACTTGCCTTGTCTCAACATGTCAGAAGCATAAAACTGGCATGAAAGTCAGATATAATGCTATCTCTACATAAATTAGTAATTTTAGGGTGTAATAAATTTTCGAATTTTTTGCTTCATTATAATAACATTTTTCTTTATAAAGTAAACAAACAAACATCTTGAACTCTAATTTGGTGATTGCTTAGTGACTAATTTGAAAGTGGAAATACTGTATGGGATGATGTTTTGCTTATTTATTAACATAATTGATGGTGCCATGTTAAAACCATTGTTGGTAGTTGCTGTTCACAAGAATAAACATTTATTCATCCCATCAAATTGCAGATTTATATTACAATGATGAAATATAAAGTAAATATTTCCTTGCAGCATGGAATTAGGCAATTTGGAGCTGGCAAGCTAGGAAATATGTGCTGTTTGATGATTGAACTAGCTATTGTTTTATTGGTGTCAGGGGCAGATTGAGGCCCAAAATCAGCCTGGGGTATTTGTTTTAAACAGGGCCAGTTTAAAATTTTTTCATCCCACAGCTATTTAGAGCCAAGATTGCTATTTTTAGTATAACAATTAATCAAATTTTTATTATTTATTATTTTATTTATTTTTTTACTTTTAATATAGTTTATTTTAAATTTGTACAGGCCCACCAACCTCTTTTAGACCACCGGCCTACCGGGGCATGCCCGAATGCCCGGTGGGTCAATCTGCCCCTGCTTCTCAACTGCTGGTTGTGGGTTCACAAAATAAAAAATTAATTGTAATAGAAGGAAATAAAATGAGTCGAGTTTGCGGTTGAGACATAAGGCACAAATTATTTCTTCATTAGAAGTAACTTTTTCTCGTTTTTAGTGTAATAAAGCAATGATGGAAAATATTTATGACTTTCAAAAACCACTAAAATGTTTAAGCATACCTTGGCAAAAGAAAAAAAGACAACTATGAACTATAGTGGTTTTAAGTTTTTAAAAAGAGCCTATAAAATTAGAAAATTAAATATATTAGGTGCTCAAAATAGGGCACAGCCAACAATAAATAATAATTGATGTGCCCTGATTTGAATTATGAAAACAATGTATTTTTTTTGTGCAACTAAAAAGCTAATTTGTTGTTTTGAAATAGTATTTCCTCATTTCTAAAGAGAAAAACTTAACTAGTTACACTGTTAATAACTTAGAAGTTTAGCTGGAGTATCAGAATGGTTAAACAGACACTTTTATTTTTGTATTAGCACAAATTTGAACAAATACATTAATGTTATTTTTTATATATTATGTTTATTTTTATTTTAAACAGTTATAAGCATAACCCTACTATTTATGTGGTTTAAATGCCATCAAAATAGTCATGATAGTGAATGTAACTACTTTTATGAGTGCCACAGTTAGAGGAAATCCAAAAGTTTTTCTATATTAATGTTTTTAAATACACTCATACCTTGCTTCATGGCCTAGATACATTCCAGAAAAGTTGATCGTAAAGCAAAAAGCCTTATAGCAAAAAGCCGTATAACGAATCATTATGTATGCAGCATTTTTTGGTCGTATAACAAAAATTGTGGGCTGTAAATCGAAAAAGTGCCATAATTAAAGAAGGCCATTATAGCGAAATGCCATATAAAGAGCAGCCACATAGCGAGGTATGAGTATATACTCTTTCATCAGAATATTTGTAAATCACACTACAGAAATGATTTTTCTAGCACGAATGCAATACGATATCAGCTTAGTCTAACTGTCATCTGCTCTGTAAAGAATGTTTTAAATTTAAGAAATGTGTCTTTAGTTTCAAGTTATTTATGTTTCATCTTTCATCTAAAAGAAAATTAAATAAAATTTTGATTCAGATATAGTTTGTTATAGTTAGTTATAGTTGGTGTCATGCATTTTTTAAGTAAATAGAGTTGTTAATATCAATAAATATTGAAAGAAAATAAAGCCTTTTTTTTCCCTAAATATAATTTTTGACAATATCACACACAGAAAAGATGATTTTAATTTAATCTCTCAATAAGTTGTGATTTTAAAATAATAAAAAAATAATTCTAATTATAGTGTGTAAATAAAATAAAATCTTTTATTGGCAGCAAGAATCTAAAGAGTCTAAACAATGAGTACACAAGTAGAATTAGTAGTAATAGTTATTGGTTTTAATATAATTTTCCAATTTTTTTGTCTTTTTTGCTTTATTAGAAATTTGTGTAAGGATATACTATTTTTCTCCTTATTATTGCACCCAGGAACCATGCAATTTCTAATCATTTTCACAAGTCATTAGAATATTAACTGTGGTTCCTCTACAATCCTATGCTTGTTATCCTCACTAGTGCCGCCATCTTAAAAGCAGAGGTGGCGCCCCCAAATTTCATTCTCGCCACCAATTGGTGGTTTGTTATTATTGGCTGGGCTGCAAACACACCCTCCGTGGGCCACATGCAGCCCGCGAGCCGCGAGTTTGACACCCCTGCTGTAATTAAAAGTGTAAAAATATTTCACAGATCGTTGCACAGTTATCATTTTAATTGCGTCTTCAAATAATTTTATTTTAACATAAATAAGTAAATGGTTATCAAAATTTAAAATGAAAGTTTTGTTTAAAAATCTTGTTTTGGATAATCTGATTGCACAACACCAACTGTTTACAGTGGTTGTTTCAACAGCGCCAATTTTCCGACTAGTGATAATAATTGAAACTAAATAAGATTTATTTATAGTTAGAATTCTTGAACATTATTAAGATTTAAGTTGTCATTGTTAATTTATTTATATTCTAATTAAGTAGCTGAAAAATTTGATAAGGTAACAAAATATTGTCACATTAAATAGATTAGAGACCTCTGTTGGCAAAAATATATTTAAAACAAAACAAAACATCAGAATCAGAAATAATATAAAAAAACACAAAAATGTAAAGAAATTTGCATTTATGAATTTGGATTTAAAGGGTTACAAATGAAAAATGCAAACATTCATTTTACCTTAATAATTTAAGGCAATTAAGTTGTACATTTAAAAGAAAATAATTTGATATAAGACAGATAATTTGAGAAAAGAAATCTTTCCCTTGGGGGATTTTAAAAATCACCAATTGGTACCTGAATAAGAGTTGCAAAGAGTAGGTCAATACATTTAAGGAATATTAATGATGTAATTATTTTTAATCATAAAAATTTATGCAATTATGGAATACATTTTGGAGATATGTAATAAAATTTTATTTTATTTTAAATTTTGGATTTTTTTAAAATAAAATATTTTATTTCTTTTGTAAAATTTTGAATTTTTTTAAAATAAAATATTATATTTCTTTTGTAAAATTTTGGATTTTTATTTGTAAAGTTTTGGATTTTTCTTGAAAAGTTTTTGATTATCTCTAATTTTTTTTTATTATTTTTTGATAAAATTTTGCATTTTTTTTGCTTAAATTATACAGTTCTTTTGCTTAAATTTAGCATTTTTATTGTAAAATTGTAGGTTTTTGATTAAATATTGAATTTTTTTGTAAAATATTTTTAAATTATTTATAACATTTTTAAAAAATAATTACAAAAATAATGTCGAAATTTTAAAATAAATAAAATTTATCAAATCTCAACAATTTTCACTACATTCTATAACGCAAAAAATTTCAGATCTTGTTTTTTTTCTTTTTTTTTGTAAAAATTTTAAAAATAATACTTTTTTATTGCTTTCTTTATTCCTAACTTTCCTTTCTCAGTAAAAATAAAAAATAAAAATCATTTTCTTGACCTAGAATTAAGCTGGAATTTTTTTTATGCAGTTGAGCAGCTTTCCATCAATACATCTTCCAATTCTAAAACCCACTTCTGAATATAAAAAATCAGTAAACTTTTGTCTTCACGGGTTTTTTCTCTCAACTTGTTAGCAAAAAAATATAAATTACATTTTTTGTTATTACATTCAAGATATAGTCATTGGTTATTTCAGATCGTATAATATATGAAGACAGCGTCATCTATTGATAGTGTGTATGCATTCTTAGATTTGTAGTTCTATAAACCTTGAAAAAATGTGATTCGGGAAGTTTTTTGCTAAATATAGTGTTGGCACTGCAACGATCTAGGATCTAAACTAAAATAATAAAAAATATTATAGTTTACTCACAAAACAATACTTTTTCTTCTCTCGACTATCCAGACTTTTTATTATCTGGACCATCCTAGTCTCCCTTTTGTTTGGATAATCAAGATTCTACTATATATTTATCACAGATTCTAACACTTATGGCATCTATGCTGAAATAGTGGATACAACTCAAAATATAAACTTTCAAATTAATACAGATTTTAATATTAACAACAGGTTCAATGGAATAGTTAAAATTTAACAACCGGTTTAGTGGAATAGTCACAATTTAACAACCGGTTCTGTGGTATAGTTACAATTTAACAATCAGTGTGCTTGAACTGGACCGAACTGGCTCCAACTGGCTCCAGCTCACAGCTAAACAAAATTGGTTTATTAGTAGCTGTTAAAATTAGACGAAGCTACATTCCCATACTAAAATGACTTCGTTTTAATTGTTTTAGTTGAGCTCATGCAGGGCCATATTAATCCATAAAAGGGCCCCTAGCCTTTGAGCTCTTTTGAGTCCTTAGACATTCCTCAATGCTCTTCTTTCCCCTAAATTTCATTCTTTTCTTTTGTACAGTTTATTTGATGGGCCCCTGAATTTGGTGGGCCCCTAGGCTTCAGCCTAGTCAGAATTATTGATAAAACAGCCCTGGCTCAGTGCTCTAACTATAATGGTGCAGCCAAAAAGTGGCTTTGTTCTGATAACAGATCGCTGTGGAAAATGTGCAAGTACTATTGTTTCAGCTGTCAAGGGAACAAAATTTTTCTGTGGGGAGAGCCCCATTTTATATCCTGGACCAAGGCCCAACAACTCTAGTGAAGCTACTGGATGAGCTTCGTTTGAACCGTTTTAATCCTTGATTTGCAGTGTCAAATTGTTACCTTTACATCTCAGTTTTCTATTAGTTTTAAATTCGTTAGAACTTTTGATAAAATAATATAATAAAACCTAAATCTCTACTTTAACATGTCTAAAGTTGTTATTTACCAACTACAGCAGTAGAATTTTATTTATTTGCATATCACTTCCTTTAAAAGTTTGTTTTAAACAGCTAAAACGACTAAAACGAGAGTTTGAGAATGTAGTTAGTATATAATTACATGTAAATTAAAGCAGGTGATAAATAAAACCTCAAAAACAAAGAATAACGGCCATCCAAACTCAGTACTAATCAGCTAGCTTGTTATAATGTTCAAAAATTAAGGCCTATTTGGATCTTAAAATCTGTTTGAACTGTCTAACGTGCTATTAAAAGTATCATACACACTAAAATAAACTAAAGAGAGAACTACAATTGAGTGAAAAACACAAAAGTGACCAATTAGCTAATTGATCACTTTTGTGTTTTTCACTTATTCACATATCTTTTTCAAAAGAGAGTTTAAAAAGTAAGTGACAAAATTAAAATATTAGAATCGAAGATAACAAAATAACAAAATAAATAAAAAGGTAAATTTACAATTTGGTTTTGAAGGGTTAAATGAATTATGTACGTGAAAGATTCATTTCATCCTAGTAATTTAAGACAATTAAAGTTGAGCAATTAAAAAATCTGATTCACGATTGGCTGAGACTAAAAGACTCCTTGGGAATAGAAATAAGTTTCCTTGGGGGTTTTAAAAACCTACAATTGGTACTTGAATAAGTGTTGCAAAGAGTAGGCCAATACATTTAATGAATATTAATAATGCAATTATTTTTGATCATAAAAATTTATTTGTTTCAGTTTATGTAATTATGATATGAATTTTGGGGGATTATGAAATAAAAAGATAAAGTGGATAATAAACCTTTCTTATTTTTTTTTAAATTTAAATTTTTTAAACAAGTTTTTAATTATTCTTTAAAAATTTGAAATTTTCTTATAAAAATTTGATACTTTCTTGTAAACACTACATTTTTCATGTAAAAATTTTGCATTTAAAATAATAATTTTTGATTTCACAATTCAAAATATTACTTTAAAAATTTAAATAAAAAAGTATAATTACCGTCAAAATATTAAAAAAAGATGAAATAATCATCATTAAATAAAATTTATTAAACCACACAACAATTTTTCATTACATTTTTAATGTACCGTATAAAATTTATGATTCTCTCTCTCTTTCCTTAAATTTGAAAAAAAATAAAAGTAACATCTTTTATTACTCTCTTTACTCCTAACTTTCACTTGTCAGTAAAAATAAAAATAAAAGATTTTCGTGACCTAGAATTGAGCTGGAATTTTCTTGTACCGCTGAGCATCTTCCCACCATTACATCTCCAATCCTAAACCCCTCCTTTAAACATAAAAAAACAGCAAGCTTTTGCCTTCTCTGACCCATTTCTACAGGCTTTCAACTTGCTAGCAAAAAAAAATATAAATTACATTTTTTGTTACCACGTGCAAGGTATGATTATTGGCTTCATCATACACTTGTTCTTATATCTACAATTTTATAAAAATGATGTAAGGAAAATCTCATGTAATTTTTGAAAGGTTTCTAAACGACACTATCATTAATGATTTATTATTTTCAGGTTAATGAACTTGGAAGATTTTTTTCAGTAAGATTGAAGTAGTGTCATTTTAAAATTGAATAAAATATTTCTTTTAAAGGTCAAGAATAAAAGGTTATGTAAAAGAAATAAACTTTCTAAGGTCGTAAATGATTGTTTTAATGTTTTTCTGTAATGATCTCATCAAAATACGCAGTGAAATTATCTGATAAAAATAAAATGATTACAATATTCTATATAATGCTTTATTATATAATTAATAATAGTGACCGAAGAAAGTTAAAATTGCTTGTTTTTTATTTATTAAAAGATGTTTACATTAATTACGCGCGTGATTAGTTTTGAATTATTTTTTTGCTATAAAATTTCTCATTTATATTAGGTTTTAGTAATATTTAAATATTTTACTTAAATTTTACAGTTAGTAGGGAGTTAAAAGTCTTGTTTTTTCAGTTTAAGTACAGTTCCTAACCCCATAATCTCGTACTCGCATCTCTTACTGTAAATTAAAGCTATGTCACTGATCTGTTACTTAGCTACTTCATAAAATTGATCAAGATAAACAGTTATGATATAATTCTTCAGTTATACAGTTTTATTTAGAGTTATTCAGCATTATAAATTAATAAAACGCTGTACTGTAAATAGAATTCAAACAGAGTAATATTCATTAAAAAAAATTAAAAGTTGCGAAGTTGTTCAAAGCACTGATCCGGTTTTAAAATATACCCTAGGTTTGCAAAAAAAATTAGAAAATTAAAACATATATGGATCCAGGTAAGACGAGGACCCTGTAAACATTCTGGAGTCTTATAATATTATAAATTTCATGAGAAAGAACAAAACTTCATCAGACAAGTTGATGATTACCGATGAGCTTTCTATTTATTTTTGTTTGGTTTTGTAAAATATTTTTTTGAAATCAAATATGAAATTTGACTTACACGCAATAAATTTTATGTAATTAGTACGAATTATATTATTACACATAAATAAATATAAGTTGCAACGAATTACTTTAATATCAACACACTTGAATTACAAAAGTTATAAAATAAATAAAATTTAGTTTAAAAGAATATGAAATTTATTTCTTTAATTATTCCTTTTAACTGTTTTGAATTGCAGAAAAAAATATGTTTTATATATCAAATGAAACTAGTTAGCCCTAAATACACATAATTTGTAATAAGTTAAAAAGTGCAACAATAACAAGTTCAAAAATAATTTTATTACTATCATTATATTAAACTTCCTTTTTAAAATTTGTGTCAACAAACGTAAAAAAAAAATAATTTTGGGGGCGTGTAATACTGAGCCAGACTATTTTTTTTCTTTTATATAAAAAAAAACTGGTAGGGTAAGATTTTTTCTTTCTTTTTATCAAATTATTTTATGAAGTTTATTGTTCCACATTTATTTACTCTAACACAATAACATTTTATATAAAAAATAGTTTTAAAACTATTTTATAAGCAATAAAAAATTTTATTAAAACTGAAATAAATTGAAAATAATTTTTGAAACTTATGAAAAAATATTAATATTAATATCATTATCATTTTCTTAAAAATAAATACTTAGCATTAAACCTTAAAAAAATCTGTTAAAAAAATTATATTTGAAAATTTTTATTTCAATTTCATGCAATTAAAACAAGTTGCAAAATCAAATTTCAAAACATGACAGTTGAAGTCGCCACATCTTTGAGAAAAAATTTATTAACCTGTCACAGTCAGTCTAAACATGAAGAATGTTGTCAACATAATGCATAAAATTACCTGACTTAGCATAAATAACATTTTCAAAAGGAAAAGATAAGAAAAGAAGCAAAAAAAAAATTGCACACAAAAAATGGACTAAATTTAAGTTGATGGTCGCCAGGTGTGGTCCTATCCCCCCATACAAGTGAAAGTTGGTCAGTAGGTTATATCTAAAACTTTACCCCTAACTCTTTGTCATGTCAGAATTGCTTCTTTTCATTGGCCAGTTTTTTAAACTCGTCCTGGCCAACCATGACATGAGAGATGGGCTTCAGCCAATATAAAAGGACCCTTAGTTTCCAGTGAAAGCATCAGTTCTTGCAGAACAACTCAACATTCACTGCACTTCAACACATCTGCTCTTGCAACATGTACTCCAAAGTAAGTTGTTTTCTACTTTCACTACTGCAACAAAAGTTTAATTTTATTGCTTTACTTTTAGATAATTCTTGCTTGCCTTTTGGCAGTTGCAACTGCTGGATCTTATTCCCAAGATTACAAACCAGCATATGCTGTAAATTGATTTTTATATAAATTTTATATAATTGTATAATATTGTATAAATAACATTATAATTTCAATTTTAGCAACCTGCTGCTGCTCCTGAACCAGAACCTGAAGTGAATATTGACTACAAAATGTCAATGTATGTACAAGATGACCCAAGCTACAACTACCAAACAAGAGAAGAATCAAAAGAAGGACAAGTATGTGCATACAATTATTTAAAATTTTTTTACAACTTTTTACAATTAAATAATTTATTTCAGATCATCAAAGGTCAATACACAGTCTTGGAACCAACCGGTGAACTCAGAATAGTCAAATACTATGCTGATGAAACTGGATTCCATGCTGATGTCCAAAATCAAGCTGGCTACAGCAAACCATACAAAGCACCTGAACCAGCCTATCCTCAAGCTGCTCCAGCATACAAAGTCCCTGCCTACCCTCAATCTGCTCCAGCTTACAATCCACCAGAACACTCAGCCCCAGCATACAAAGTTCCAGAACACTCTGCACCAGCATACAAGGCCCCAGAACACTCAGCCCCAGCATACAAAGTTCCAGAACACTCTGCACCAGCATACAAGGCTCCAGAACACTCAGCACCAGCATACAAGGCCCCAGAACACTCAGCACCAGCATACAAGGCCCCAGAACAAGCTGCTCCAGAATACAAAGCTCCTGAACAAGCTGCTCCAGCTTATGCTCAAGAATCAGAATCAGCAGGCTACTCTCAATCCTCTGCTCAAGAATCATCATCTTCCTACTCTCAGTCAAGTGAAAGCCAAAGTCATTATGGAGCATCAGCTGCATCTGCTCAATCTGCTGAGGCTCATCAAGCTCACACTCAAGTAGCTCCAGTACCAACTAAACCAGCAAGACCAGTCAAATTGGCGACACCAGTAATTCACAAAGCAGCAGTTCCAGTTCCTCAAATGATCTTTTTCCAGTCAGCACCAAAAGCAGCAGCACCAAAACCAACTGTTCGTGTACCTGTGTTTTTCTCAGCTCCCGATGCAAGATATCATCAGGAACATGACGAATCACACGGTGGATATTAAGCATTGATATGTTTGAATGATTGAACTTGAATTTGAATCTGAATGTATGTTTGCATTTTTGTAATACTGTATATATATATAATCATAAAATAAAAATTTTCACTTTTATAAAGTATTTTGTTGTTGCTGTTTAGTTTTTATTAATTCACAGTTAATTGTAGTAATTGATAAAGTGCTACTTTTCAGTTACTTAAAGCATAGAAAGTTAGTGACCTTTATTTTTTCTGAATTTCTGATAGGTTTGATTTATTTCAAATTTGATTTTTTTTTTAGGTTAAGTAAAATTTATGTCAATTTGTAATAAATTTTTTTCAAAATTTAAAACAATAAATAATCAAATTTAGTACATATCACTTTGACAATATTTACTGTGGAACAAGCAGATTGAAACAAGTTTCACAAACATCTAAAGAAACATTCTATCATATTTAATTCAAAAAGTGGTCACAAGACGACACCACATCTCTTTAAACAAGTTATAAACATGAGATTAATGCCACAGATTAAAAAGTGTACTTTTTTCACTGTGGTTATGCCAACATCAGAATTGGATGAGCTGTACTTGAACGAAATGTACAGTGAGTTTTTTGTTTTTTAATTATATATAAAAGTAACTAGGCAGTTGTGTAACTGGCTTCGAAAAAAGGCCCGTTTAACTGCACAATAACAACAAAAAGTACTCCCTCTGTTTCGATATCTAGTACAGATTATACTTTTACTTTTGTCTCCAATTACAGTCTACGTAACTCTCATACAGAATTGTTCACAAAAATCTTTAATACATCGTAATTCTCGTTCTGTTTTCTATTTTTTCACTTAGAAATGGATTCAACATGTGTTACCGTATATGGAAAAATATCTATATTTAAAAGAATGAGCTAGAATAAAAGATCTTATAGTATTAAAATTTTTACTAAAATTATGACTAGTAAATATTTTTTTTCAATAAAAAATTAAAATTATATATACTGGACTGTTTTATATAGTATTTCAGTGTTTATTAGTGGGTGCTGTTTCCGACAATTTTTTCAAACCCGGGAGTGGGGATTGAAAGTTGGTAAAATCCTAGGATATCCTGAGAACTGGGAAATTTTATTTTAATTTTAAATCTTTGATATTATAAAGCAATTTAATTATTTTTATTGATTTAAAATACAAAACATACTTATTATTTCATTATTTAAAAAATTAAAAAACAAAAACATCTTATTTTATAGAAAACATTAAACAAAAATTAATTCATTTTTTTAATCAAGTAAAAAAAAAAAACAGGAAATAAATATTTAATTTATACATCTTCTTAATTTTTAAAATAAGTGTTTAAAAAACAAAACATCAACAGAATGATCAACGCGTTTTTTTTGTGATGAAGAGGCCAAAATTTTAAAAAACACATTCTGATTCTTTTGATGTTGGCTTTATTGTGCTCATCAGTCTCATCTCAGGTTTTTAAAACATGAATTCTGGAAGTGGGAATTATAAAAAGCAGCTAATCATTATCATAATTGCTAAGTCGCCATTACTCTGCCACAGTAGGCACATGCCTAGAGAAGCCCCTGGGCTCCAGAGGCCCCCAAACTCAGATGGTTCCCACTCCCTCATTATCACACAAAAATTATTAGAAAAAATGAAATTAGTTGAAAAGGGGCCACAAAGAGTCTTAATCCAGCACTGAAGGTAAGTGATTGGTTGAAATGATCACATGATTGTTAGCTTTGTATTATTTCACATGATTACACAAGCAAAGCAGCCAGCCAATCATAGTCTGCACAAGTTTGTTTGAACAGAGTATGGCACAAAAAATTGAAAGCAGGTTACAAGAGAAAACGTTAGCGTCATCTAGTGCATTTTTTTTAGCATCAATCAAAAGTTACAATCACTCTTAAATTTATTTAAATTCAATTTGAAAGTAATAAATGTAATTAATTTAATTTACACTTTATTTAAACATAATTTTAATTTAATGATACTAAAATAATTTATTTAGATGATTATTGATTTTAACTAAATTGCAGAGGCAGTGGCGTAATTAGATTTAATAAGATTTCACGACCCAACACAACACTTATTATTCTCTACAACCTTCTGTAATCAAAAAGTTTACAGAAACGTGTAGCATAATTTGAAACAGAACGAGTAATAAATAGTTCATTTAAGAAATAATGTATATTGAAAGGAAATGAATTAGAAGTAAGAAATTGTTGTATTTTAACACAAAATACTGACAAACCAGAACGAATTCAGGCGGATTTATCTTCTTTTTGTTTAATCACGTGGAAAATTTGCCTCTTTTCACTTGAAGTTGAGGAATAATTATTGTGATGCTTTAAAAAATTACTATTCCTAAACAATTTGCTGCTGAGATTCGACATTACTTGCAAATAATATCTGTTCCATGATGGTTATATTTCAAATGAATGTATTGAATCTTTATTACATACGTAAAACTGTGTATAAAACATTTATTACAAGTATTATTATTATTTTAAAATAAAAAGATAAAAAAAAAAAGAAAAAATTATACCCGCAAAAAATGAACTGAATTCAAGTTAATGTTGTTGCCATGAGTGGTCCCATACCCCATACAAGTGAAAGTTGGTCAGTAGGTTATGCCTGAAACTTTACCCCTAACTCTTTTGTTATGTCTGAATTCCTTATTTCATTGGCCAGCTTGCAGAACCCGCCCCTGCCAAAAGTGACACAAAAGATGAGCTAAAACCAATATAAAAGGACTCTGATTTTTCAGTGAAAGCATCAGTTCTTCCAGAACATCTCAACATTTACTATACTTCAACACATTTGCTCTTGCAACATGTACTCCAAAGTAAGTTGTTCTCTGCTTTCATTACAGCAACAGAAGTTTAATTTTATTGCTTTACTTTTAGATAATTCTTGCTTGCCTTTTGGCAGTTGCAACTGCTGGATCTTACTCCCAAGATTACAAACCAGCATATGCTGTGAATTGATTTTTATATAAATTTTATATAATTGTATAATATTGTACAAATAACATTATAATTTCAATTTCAGCAGCCTGCTGCTGCTCCTGAACCAGAACCTGAGGTGAATATTGACTACAAAATGTCAATGTATGTACAAGATGACCCAAGCTACAACTACCAAACAAGAGAAGAATCAAAAGAAGGACAAGTATGTGCATTCAATTATTTAAAAATTTTTTACAACATTTTACAATTAAATAATTTATTTCAGATCATCAAAGGTCAATACACAGTCTTAGAACCAACTGGTGAACTCAGAATAGTCAAATACTATGCTGATGAAACTGGATTCCATGCTGATGTCCAAAACCAAGCTGGCTACAGCAAACCATACAAAGCACCTGAACCAGCATACCCTCAAGCAGCTCCAGCATATGAAATTCCTGCCTACCCTCAATCTGCTCCAGCATACAAAGCTCCAGAACACTCAGCACCAGAATACAATGCTCCTGAACAAGCAGCTCCAGCATACAATGCTCCTGAACAAGCAGCTCCAGCATACAATACTCCTGAACAAGCAGCTCCAGAATACAAAGCTCCTGAACAAGCTGCTCCAGCTTATGCTCAAGCATCAGAATCAGCAGGCTACTCTCAATCCTCTGCTCAAAAATCATCATCTTCCTACTCTGTGTCAAGTGAAAGCCAAAGTCATTATGGTGCATCAGCTACATTAGCTCAATCAGCTGAGGCTCATCAAGCTCACATCCCAATAGCTGCAGTGCCAACTAAACCAGCAAGACCAGTCAAATTGGCGGCACCAGTAAATCACAAAGCAGCAGTTCCAGTTCCTCAAATGATCTTTTTCCAGTCAGCACCAAAAGCAGCAGCACCAAAACCAACTGTTCGTGTACCTGTGTTTTTCTCAGCTCCTGATGCAAGATATCATCAGGAACATGAAGAATCACACGGTGGATATTAAGAAATAATATGTTTGAATGATTGAACTTGAATTTGAATCTGAATGTATGTTTGCACACTTGTAATTCTTGTATGTATATAATCCCGAAATAAAAAATTTCACTTTTACAAAGTATATTTTAAGTTGTTCTTGATTTTTATAATGAAGAATTGATTATATATTATAGTAATTGAAAAAGTGCAATTTTTTCATCACTTAGACATTACAAATTTATTGACCTTGTTTTTCCTGGATTTCTGGTAGGTCTGATTTATTTTAAATCTGATTAATTTATATATTCAGTAAAATATACTGTATGTCAAACAACTTTAGAAATTTTTAAACAAAGCTATCAACAAGTCAGTGGAAATTATCTAACAATAATTAAAATATTGTAATTTAATTGTAAAAAATGCAATATAAAATAAATTTTAAAATATAATTAATAAAACTTAAAGTTGTAAATTCATTGATTCATTCACAAGAGTTTAGATACAGAGTATTGTTATGTTTAGTCACTTAGCATCCCAAATTAATATATGAAATTAAGAAAAATGAATTAATTCAAAAATTGCTGCAAAACTAAAAAAATTAAAACTATTTACTTCAAATTAAAGTTTTTCCACCATTTTCAAATAGGATTCAGATTTTTAAATGTCAGTGCCCCAAAGATTTTAAGTCAGCCCTAGTCACCTAAATTCGAAACAATAATCTCAATTAAAATAAAAAACACTATCAAATTATAAAACATTTTAAAAATATATAAGATCAGTTTGTGAATCTATATAGATTTCAAATATCATAAATTCTTCATTTTCTACCATTTCACCATTAACTATGTGTTGCTTTGGACTTACTGAGCTTCTCATTAAAAATAAATGTGTTAGATGTGTAAGATTGAAAGTCATTTGAAAAGTTTCTCAAAAATGACATAAATATTGAATCTATAGCCCTTCAGTAGTTCAAATTCAAACAAAAAAAATACATTTTGATACAAGTGTTTGCTGCAAGAGGTCGCCATTATACTGGTATACCAACATGAGCATTGCGCTTTAATGATGTATGACAAAAATCACCACCAATATAATACATTAAAAAGTATGCCCAGAGCCTGTGAAAGACACTTGGAGGCACAGATCAGGTAATATGTGTGGCCCCCTATCACAGAAGTCCTATGTACTGAAAAGAAATTAAAAACCATACTTTTTTGTTGGTCAAAAATTTATTAATCCAAAATAAAAAATCTATTTCAAAATATCAAAAAACAAAAATGAAATGTAATAATACATTTAAAAATGCGCTTTTCGAGCCTTTAAAGCTGCAAACGAACTTATTAATTTGAAATAGTTTAAATTTCTTGCAATGTTCCTGCCTTTATGATCATTTGAATTCAGGGGCCCATGTCAAAAGACCCTCATGTCCCCCCTCTCACAGACCCTGAGTAAGCCAATACCTAAATATATTATATTTGTAACATATGTTATAAATATAATATATACTATCCATATATATAACATATTGTACCCATTTTACTTGATATTCACTATGAATAACAAATGATTTAATAAATATGAAAAATACAGTTAATTATCTGTGGAATGTCATATGTGTGCTGCTTTTAAAGCGGAGATTCTGTATATAGCACTATAACTGGTAAAATAAATTGCACTGTCTAAAGACCCGTGGGTCCTAAACAAGTAGGTAAGCAAAAAAATTGTAACTTTCTTCCCTCTTCAACAGGAATTTGCTCCCAATAAAGTGGCAATTTAATCTCTACTGATGTTATCAATTCAATGCAATTAAATCAGTCAAGTTTCAACAAATACAATTCAATTAAGTCACTTTTTCTCTAAATTAAAACATTTTCTTAATCCATAACTAAATTGAAACGTACAAAATGTTGTCAACATAATAAAAAAACTTATCTAACTTGACAAGTTTAATAACTCGTAAAGAAAATTAAGAAAAAAGAAGCGGCGTAAAAAAAATGAGCTGAATTCGTGTTGATGGCCGCCAGGTGTGGCCCTTTCACCCAAAAAAGTGAAAGTTGGTCAGTAGGTTATATAAAAAAACTCTACCCCTAACTTCTTGTTCTGTCAAAATTCTTCTTTTTAATTGGGCAGCCAGTTGCAATTGCCCTAAGCAATTACAAAACGCAGTATAAAAGGACCCCGAATTTCCACTGAAAGCATCAGTTCCAAGCAGAACAACTACGGATTCACTTCAGTTGAACATATCTCATCTGCTTTTGCAACATGTACTGCAAAGTAAATAATCGACATTTGCTGCTATTGTATTGTTGCATTGCAGTTTAGTGAAGCAACAAATATTTAATGTTATATTTTACTGTAGGTTATTCTTGCTTGCCTTTTGGCCGTTGCCACAGCAACGTCTTATAAGCAATACGCTGTAAGTATACTTTTATGTAATTTTAAAAAATTTATAAAATTTAAAATGTTTATAAAATTTATGAAATTTAAAATGTATATAAAATTTATAAAATTTAAAATATTTATAAAATTTATAAAATTTAAAATATTTATAAAATTTATAAAATTTAAAATATTTATAAAATTTATAAAATTTAAAA
>JAQFZN010000138.1:0-47822 GCA_034687075.1 Geophilus carpophagus | reverse complement strand
TTCTATTTCGTTTTTATTACATTTTTTTACAGAAATGAGAGAGACTACCAGTGCGTTTTAGAAGCTGCAAGATATTTGAATTGTAAACTTTCCAAAGCATGCAGAAATATACTTTTAATTCGTCATGGACATGCTATTGAAGCCAGAGGGAGAAAAAGATGAACAACGACAATTATCGCCATTAGGTTTGTTTTTATTAATTTAATTTAAACTTATTTTAAATATATTTCGTATTACAGGAAAAGAGCAAGTGAGTTTGGTTAGTCAGAAGTTACAGAATTATGCTTATAAATATACATCGATAACTTTTGCGGATAATTCATTAAAAACACTTGAGACTGTCGACAGCATTCAAAATTGTTTAAACTACCGTATAAAATTAATACCGAATAACCAAGGTCTCATTCAACCTTGCCGAATAACCTGCTTCGAAGGGCATATCCAATTTATCCAATACCAACCGAGAATAATTGGTTACATCCAGAATGTGGTGATTATAATGTGGATGAAGTAATTTTTCGTTTATTGTTCAATTTTTAATATTTATTTCAAGTATGATAACAGGATGCGCTGTGCATTCCGATATTTTTTTTATAGGCCTGATTATCAACTTCAGGAACCATCATATGAAATTTTTGTTACTTCATCAAATGTTATTCGATATTTTGTTTGATGATGAGATGTGTACACTTTAATGGTAGAGCGCTCCAGTTTCCTCCTGAAGCATGGCGACGATTTTCACTGTGTAACTGCAGTAAAGATTCCACCAGATGGTCAAGTGAAATTGATGAGTTTTGGAGATACTGGACATTACCATAAAATAAAATTACACTTTGATAATAATATACTTTCTCTAATCCATTCAATTTTTTAAGTTTTTTTTATCAAAACGAACAGAAAAGTTATAATTTTGTATACATTTTTCAATATTAGCATTATCAATAAATATCTTTTTCATAAGATTGTTTCGATGTTTCATTTTATTGGTAAAGATTTCGTAAACTGAGAATGAAATTTTAATATCACCAAACTACTTTGCCATTTATAGATGCAAGATGGCGCTACAACAACTTGATATCATTACGAGAGTTAAGAAAAACATAACTTCACGTGCAATCATTGATAAATAAATCAAAATTTCGAGTGAAATATAACGCTGTTAACGTAAAAGCATTTTTAAATGACTTGTGCAGAATTCAGAGTATTGGTAAAAAGTTTAATTGCAACATACTGTACCCTTAACTTATTAAATAATGGAATAAACCGTAATATTTGCTATGCAGAAGATGACGCTGAATACACAGGACCCTCGAAAGTTCCATGGGATCATGATTGGGACAAGTAAATGTGCAGATTTAAATTTTTAATTGAATACATGCATTGACTCTAATTCATTTATATGTATTTTTCTTTGCAGGAGAACTGATGATAGCGTCAAGTATTACGAAGGTGTTCCAGCTAAATATACTGGCAGATATGCAAGAAGAATTAAGGAGAACTGTTCACCGATTGAACCTGTCAAAGTAACCAGAAATATTTTTTTAATTCGTAACGGGCATGCTTGTGAGGCCAAAGAGGGAGAAAAGGATGAACAACGACATTTATCGCCATTAGGTTTATTTTTTGTATTTTTTTCCAATTTTAATTTACTTTAATTACTAAAAGATATATTTTACACAACAGGATTAGAACAAGTGGAATTGGTTGGTCGAAAATTACTAGACTACAAGCATAAATACGATGCAATTACGTACACGAATAGTTCACAAAGATCAATTGAGACCTACGAAGGCATCATAGATTGTTTTACCCTCGATGTGACACCATTTATAAATGATTTAGTTCGTAGATCATATCCAATTTATCCAATACCCACTGACAGTAATTGGTTGCCTTCGGAAACTAGCGATATCAATGTTGATGAGGTTTATACATAGTTATTCAGGACTTCAGAGAGCTTCAATTTCAATGGTGCCCTGGCCAAACAACATTAGGAGGCCCCATTAGTTTATTTATATATTTTTTTATAATAAAGAAGTTAGAATTTTTAAATATTCCAAAATTAAAGGAAAGCTCCAACTTAAATTGATTTATTTTAAATTTATTATTTAGTTATTTTATAAAATAATAAAAAAAGGTTTTTGAGAAAAATAAGTGTAAAATGTTAATAATTTTTGGGGTGCCTGGGCCCTAGCCGCTCCTCTCTGAGGGCCTGTAGGTATTAATTGTGGTTTTCATATTGTTTATTTATCTTGGTGTTAATTTTTAGGATGGAGCAAGGTTAGACAACGCTTTCCATTATTTTTTTCACAGACCTAATGAGAGAATTAAACAATCGACGTATGAAATTATTCTTGCTTCATCTAATGTAATACGGTATTTCGTTTGCAGGTAATGTTTATTGAATTATGGATTTATTTGACATTGTAATTATTTTTATTATTATTATTATTTTTAGAGCACTCCAGTTTCCTCCTGAAGCATATCAACGGTTTTCTTTGTATAATTGTAGTATCACTTGGATATTGATTGATGCCGAAGGTCGAGTTAAACTGATGAGTTTAGGAGATTCAGGACATATACCATATAACAAACTTACTCTTTGAAAACAAAAGAAAAGATTTTAATTTTATTGAAGTCTTTTACTTATGTATTTTACCGACGTAATGTTATGAATAAAAATGTATTTTCTAACACATTTTGTGTAGTTTCTAATTTCACCACCAGTTATCCCTAATTTAATCTCGGATCAAAATTTAAGAGTGAAATCTACCAGTTTTCATAAACAAAACAACTTTGAGTTTATTAGTTACTAAATGATGAGTGCTAGCTGGATTAAAGTATGCAAACGTTTAATTGCAACAGGATGTTCTATTAGCCCATTCATTTTCACAACAAATAGCCATAATTATTTTTCTAAACGTCGTAATGCACCTCCTAAACCTGAAGCAACAATTCCATGGAATAGAAACTGGGACGAGTAAATATAATTCAAATCTAAAACTTATATTTTAAATATATTTTATTATTACAATCTTCTTGTATTTGCAGGAACGAAAATGAATACCAATGTTGGCTACAATTTAAAAGGAGAAGGAAACGGAAAGAAGAATGTGATGCAGAAAAAAATTTCTTTTTAATTCGTCACGGACAAACTAATGAAGCAACCGAAGGACAAAATGAAAATGAACTAGGATTATCACCAACAGGTTTATTTTTCTATAACATTTTATTTAATCTCTTTTAATGTAAACAATTATTGAAACAGGAATAAAGCAAGCGGAAATGGTTGGTCAAAAATTACAAAGCTGTAATTTTAATTTTCATTGTATTTTCTATGCGGATAATTCAAAAAGATCATTTGAAACTGCCAAAAGCATTAAAAATTTCTTTGGCAATCGTATTCCATCACAGCCGAGTAGTTTACTTCGTAAGACATATCCCATTTATCCAATACCCACGGAAAGTAATTGGTTACCGTTGGAATCTGGTGACTATGATGTGGATGAGGTACTTATTTGTTGTTTATATTTTTATTTAGCTTAATGTAATTATTTTTGCGTTAAAGGATGGTGATTTGATGGAAGGTGCATTTCGACATTTCTTCTTTAGACCTATGTGTACTGGTAAATGTTCTAATGCTCCTTGTGATATTATTGTTACCTCAGCAAATGTTATTCGATATTTCGTTTGTAGGTAATTTTTAATGAATTTATTTAAGGTATTTTTAAAAATTGTTTATGTTTATCTTATTTATATGGTAGAGCTTTGCAGTTTCCGCCCGAAGCCTGGCGACGGTTTTCTTTGTATAATTGCAGTATCACTTGGATTAAAATTCATGTTGATGGTCGAGTTACACTTATGTGTTTTGGCGATTTTGGACACATGGCAGCTAATGATCTTACAATGTAAAATTTAAACAATTTAAATTGAATTTTTTTAACAGTTATGTGACTTTGTTGTACTGAAGAATGGAAAAAATGTAATGAAAAAAATGCAAGATTTGTAAATCAATATAAAAATATATAATTGATAAAATAAAATATTATTAGTGTATTAACTTGATTTTATTTTGTTTAATTCAGCTTAATTTTAGCTGCAAGAACAATTCGAGTTTCCTTAAATTACTGCCATCGTGTGTTGAGATCATGAACTATTATTAGCAACTTGAATTATTTTTGCGCGTGATTATCATTGATGGGACCAAACCCAAACTAAAACCACATTTTTTATTCTTTAATTTCTTTATAATCTTTTTATATATTTTTAAGAAAACAAAGGATGAAATTACACAAAAATAAAAGCAAGTGTTAAAAATTCTCGATAGATTTCACCATCTATCCTATAAATCCGGTGCATTACAAAATTCGTCACTAGGTGCACAATTAACCAAACTCGTTTTGATTCGTCCCTGTTAGCAGCAACGGGACTTTTGTTACCGCTCGCCGAAAATAAGTTTGAATTAGCACGTTTTCTTTGCCAAACTCACGCGCAATTAATATTGTTCTTTCAAATCGAAATTCTAAGTAAAATCAACAACACGCGAAACAGCCCTAAAAAATGGAAGTTTAATTTTTATTCTACAAAAATTGGCACATCATTAGTTTAATTTCGACTTTTTTTGTTAATTTAAAAACAATTTAAAAAATGGGAGTATTTATTTGGACTAGATTAATCTTAAAAAGTTTGGCTGCAGCTGGAGGCACAATTAGTATAATAGCTTACGGAGTAAACCGTGATTCTTGTTACGCCGCTAGCGTTGACCCATCATCGAAACCCTCTTATCCGTTTCATACACCGAGTGTTCCGTGGGACAGCAACTGGGACAAGTAATTAAAGTGTAATAAATGAAAAAAAATCATTATTTCATTTAATTTCTATCTAAGACGTGATCCTGAATCGCTGGTAAAACCTCCAGCGAATGGTGACGAGTGCGAAAGGGAAAAGGAATTAGCTAAAGTAAGGCCTAAGGTGACTCGGCACATTTTTCTTGTTCGACATGGACAATATAGTATGGATGGACAGGGAGATGAAGAGAAAGGATTGTCCTGTTTAGGTATGAATTTGAATATTTTTTTAAATTTTTAAGTAACAATTAAACCTATTTGGAACAGGAAAAGATCAGGCGAAACTCACAGGCCAAAGATTACATGAATTGGCCTTCCCATATACAATAATTGTTCGTTCAACAATGTCGAGAGCAACTGAAACATCTGACATCATTGCAAAATGTCTTCCTGGAGTGCCTGCAGTATCGTGTGATATGATTCGTGAAGGTGCACCAATTCCACCAGAGCCTGCTGTGAGTCATTGGCGCCCTGAAGCTCAGGTTCGTACATAGTTTGGAGATGTTTGTTGTCCTGAGTCCAATTGCGTTTTTACGATTGATAAATAATAAGTAGTCGTTAAGTAGTGATTAAGGACCCAGGAGAATGGATTTTGTATGGAACAATTTTTTTATTTGGCGATGTTTAGCAGTTCTATGAGGATGGAGCGAGAATTGAAGCTGCATTTCGCAAATATTTTCATAGGGCTGACCCATGTCAGGAACAGGATTCGTATGAAGTGATGGTTTGTCATTCAAACGTGATACGATATTTCGTTTGTAGGTAAGTGTTGGGAATTGATTTAATTTTGATTTGAATTAATTTTTTTTTTTGATTATTAGAGCAATGCAGTTTCCACCAGAAGCATGGCTACGATTTTCATTGCATAATTGTAGTCTCACGTGGCTCGTGATTCACCCTAGTGGTCGTGTTGTGTTGAAAGCTCTTGGTGACTCCGGTCATATTCCAACTGACAAACTCACGACTTCTTGAGATTTTTACAGCATTTTTTAGTTTATAAAAATGAAAAAAAGCGTTGTGAAAAAGAAAATTATTTAAACATGAAACATTGGAAATAATAATTGAAACAAATTTAAAATAATTTTCTTTTTTTTATAAAATGTACCGGTACTTTATTAACATTTTTCTTCTAAAAAAATTAGTTCGAACCTAAAAACTTAAAAATTTAAAATTTAAAATTTAAAAATGAGAAAAATGGGAAAAATTGTATGGAAAAAAATTGTAAGAAAGAAAATGTAAACGATATATAATTCGTAATGGATTAATGTTTATTTTTTATTTTTTTTACTTAAATCACCATACATTAGGATTAAATCCTTCACGAGTTCTTTTTAATAATTTCTCTAATTTCTTAATATTACTCGAACCATGTTCGGGGCTAGAAGGATAAGGAGAATTTAAAGGATTCATATTAGCCAATCCCGGAGCTCCTAATGGAGTCGCACGGAATGCCTCCATCAATGCATTCTGTTCAGCTTTTTTAACTCCTTTCATTTCTAATATTTTTTGAAATTCTATTATATCCGACTCTGGTAATAATTTTACATAATTATCTATAAAGCTTTGTGACGGATAATGAGGTGCCATAACAACTTTTAAGATCATCTCAGCTTTAGTCATCCCTTTAACAACAATTTTTGTATACGTTGCTGGTGCTTTTCTCGTGATTTGTGATCCAACTGATGGTAAATCGAGCAGCACAGTTTTCAGGGAATGTGTATCTAGAAGTAATTGTTCAGCTCCCACAGTGCTAATTGGTTTGCATTTGAAAAGATGATTAATGAATTTCGGAATGAAAGAGCTGAAAGAAGAAAAAATTAATTATACTTATTACTTAGAATAAATGATATTATTACTTGGCAAATTTAATACAGAATTGAGTGAAATATTTTCTTGATGGTGCTAAATTATTCCTAATAACAGGTAACGTTTGCTTTATGTGTGAAGTAATTGCTGATACATAACTGCTTTGATCTCCAACAGTGTTCACTGATTGCCATTGGATCTAAATGTAATGTTGAATGATTATATTGATTTTTATATTTAATTCCATTAATCTTACCTTTCCCATTGCTGTTAAAGCTGGTTCACAAGCTGCTTCTAAGTCTTGGACTAGCAGTTGGATGGAATTTGTTATAACACTATTAAAAAACAACGTACAAATGTTTTAATTTTTTAAAAATAGAAATAAAAAGTAATTAAATAAATTACTTGTGAAACATATCTTGTTCTGCTCTTAGATTAACTTTTGCAGATAGATTTGGATCAATTTTTTCTTTTAATTTATCCTCCAACTAGAAAAAAAAGTAATAAAAATAAATTTACGATTTGTTAATTTAATGATGATAATTTCTTTACTTGTCGAGTTGTTTCTAAACAATATTCAGCAGTTGTTAGAATACAGCAAATACGATACTGTTCTTCAAGCGTAAATTTTGGAACTTCACCTTCCTTCAAGAAACTTTGAAAATTCTGAATGATTCCTGATGTTGACGTTAAAGTTGCCAAACTACTTGCACTCATAATTCTATAAAAATTATATTATTTAATTATTTTAAATAAGTTTAATCAACATTTATTATATAACTTACTTTGGAAGATTATTTTGAAGCAATTTAATTGCATATTCTTTGAGATATTTTTGAAATGTTGACGTTAACTCCAACATCGGTCTAGCAGTGCTCAGCTGTGAACACTGAACCATACTTTTCTTATAAAATAGAAACAAATCGGCACAACTAGGTAAAACAACACTTCTGCCTTCAACATCTGGTCTAGGAAGTCCTTGTTGTTTGAAATCGTAAACAAATTGTTCTATCAGATCTGCTAAATTTCTAATTATATACATAAATAACGAAAATAATTATTTTATTAATTTATTTAATTAAAAAAAACAAACCTGTCTTGAAATTCTATATAAATATTGAGATGCGGTTCGAAGCATCGAGAAATAATCCCATTAAATGGCGACTTTGTTGGAATTTTTACATCATTTTGGGCTTCTTGTGGTTCAGCTGCTGCTATTTCTTCTTTCATATCTTCTGCAAACGGATTAGTTGATTCATTTTCCGGTTCCTCGAATGGATTAGTCGTTTCAACTGGTGGCGCAACTGGGATTTTCTTAGACGTTTGTTCATTGTCAGAAAACGTTATACCACTACAACGAGCCACTAATAAAGACTCAAATCGTAATGTGTGTTGAATGGCAGATAGTAATAAATTGACATCAATATCTTGCACTCGCCTGGCCATCATGTGCGATAATCCCTCCCTAAATGTTAATTAAATAAAACAATTTAAAATAAAATAATAATAACTGATTTTATAAACTTACCTCGTAATTTCACAGAATTCCACTGTTATTCTTTCACTCACTTCCCATTCAGGTGGAAAAATCGATCCGTAGTTAGCTTCAAATCCAACTAAATGCCGTTTTAACCATGAGTAACGGCGCTCAATTTTATCTAACCACGCAATCTGAAATTATTTAATAGTATAAATTATGTAATTATAAAAAATGTAATTGTAAATGTAAAATAAATTATACATCTTGATTTTCTTGAAATAGATGCTTATATTCGGTTAACTGTAAACTCACGAACCATTTCAAAAGATTTTGTCTGCAAAGTTCAAATTGAAAAAAATTTATTTTATTTTTCTTTTAAATTTATATATTAAAAATCAAATACTTACCTCACTTTTAAATCTAATGTTGTTACAACTCTACATGCTTCCGCAAGCTGTTTATTCCCAATCACATTCTATAATAAAAAATATTCATTTTTAAACTAATCAAAAATAAACAGTTTTCTATGAAACCTTATTAGCTGATGGAGCAAAAGCCTTTTCAAAATCAGCTGTGATTTGTTGAGCTAATTCTCCACGAATAGAATGAACCCTAAAAAAATTACTATTATTAATATTTGTCTAAAAAATTCAAATTAAAAAAAAAATACTTGTCTGCTAGTTGACGTATTTGTGGAATTTCTAAATATTTATTAAAATGGTTTAAAACTATCATTATTCCTTGTAATAAATACGCAATCTCGCCATACTGTCTCTGATGAATTAACGATCTGCAAAATTATGAATAAGAATCAAATATTCAAAGTAAAATAACATAAACTAAAATCTTTTCTTACTGCAAGGTATCAACACCTCCCACTAACATGTGTAAATGATTTAATGTAGTAATAGACGTAGTTAAATTCTTTTTAGCGTGATCTAATTGTTTTATATCTCTAGTAATATCTTTCACCATTTGTTCGGATTTTTCCGATTTCTCTTTAATATCTTTAATTTTTGAAAATAGTTGTTGAATCGCTTCTTGAGATTCTTTCAATGCTTGTTGACCATCTTGACTAACATTTGTTTGTCCACGCACAACTACTCGAATTTCATCATCCAATTGTCTGTAATTTATACATAGAGTCTGATTATATCTATTTTTTTTATATTCATGTTATTTTTACTTGATTTTCATTCTGATCGAATTGACAACTTCATCGATGTTTGACAGTGATTGTTCGGTAGGAAATAAATCATTGATGTAATCTACAGGATTAAAATCACTTCGATCAAATGGATCATTCCTGGATAACACCTAAATAAAATTTAATTTAATAAAAAATATTATTTTAAAGAATTATAAAATTATTGTTTTAAACTCACTTCTCCAATAGCTCGTTGAACTTCCTCTGGAAACGATATATTTAACTGCGAATTATCTTCTTCGAATATTTCAAAATCTTCAATTGTTGCCATTATAAGGGTTATCATCAATCAATTAATTTGTTAAATTCAGAATCGTGATCATTGAAACCCAACTTCTCAACTGCAAAAGTACTCTTACCCAATATGTCATTGGTTAATTTATAGATACTAATGTGCATGAATCTTAACATTCGGTTTGAGACCGGTCAGCTTATCTACACATCAATACACCATCTAAATATGGCGTATACACATTTAATTCATATTATCCATTTCCTTTACTTAAAATCATAAGTAGGAATGATGTGAGAACTATTTACAAAATAAATAAATAATGTAAAACAAGAAATAGTTATAAAAAAATTTATCTGAGTTTATTATCCACAATAAATATACAACATACAGAACACATTGCGACAACAATTTTTATATTCCGTCTTGAAGTTTTTGAGTTTCAAGCTGTGATTTTGCAATATCTCGAAGTGCCTTTTGAATTTGATCTAAAAGCGCTTCTCCTCTCTGCACTACTTCTTCTAATTTTTTACCAGATTCTTGATTGTCTTGTTCTAAACGATGCAGACTTTTAGCCTGTAATTCTTGTGTTGAATCTTCTCCAGGTAAAGAATCTATGAGAATATCAATATCCTTAGCTGTCCTCGCAATTAAAGTTGCAAATAATTGAGCATGATCTAAAAACAAATTTTTAATATTAGAAAAAGTATATTTTTATAAGAATTATTATATTATAAATTTTCTACCTTCTTGACTTTGTGCAGGGCTTTTATTTGCGGCTCTGTCAAATCCAGGAAAACTCGCTGACGGTGCAAATTGTTGTAAAATTCCTATACTGTTACAAAAATGATCCGCTTGCTAAATACGTAAAATAAAACAAACAAAATATACATTATTACAAGTACAATAAACTATCAAATCTAGATGGAAAATAAATTACCTGATTTACAGAATCTTGAATTTGGGTTAATCTGTCAGCCATTTTTCGGTATTCTTATTAATCGTGTATAAAATTGAAAACAGAAGTTTAAATTTATTTAGCTACTAAACCTTCATATATACAGTAAACAAATTGAACGTAGTCCACGAAACTATCAATAGGTGTGCTTTTCTCCTAATGAAAACAATGCAGCAGTTTAATTAATAAATAAATTATTATTGTTGCCATAAAATTAATTTATAGAAAATATTAATATTGTTACGTAAAATTTTTGTTTTAATTATTTATTTCAAAAAATTAATTTAAAATTAACAAGTTTAGCAGTCTGGTGTTTAGAGTACCCGGAACCGGAACGACTGTGCACTATCAAATGTGAACCCCGTAGCCCACTCTACAGAAGTAACTGAACAGTTGAAGTCGGCCTTTGTCAGCAAACACGTTTTCGTGTCTTAGACTTAAAGTAGGTTGGTACAATAATCAACAACTATTTATTTCAGATTTAGAAACATAAATAATAAGGGAATATTAACCTTTTGGTTTTTATTATTATTATTAGTATTGTTCTTTTAATTTAAACTAACTTTAAATGAATCCATACATACGTAGTTAGGCCTAACCATCTAACGTGACCACGTGTCTAAAAAACTGGTATTGATATTTTATTTCTTTTAGATTTACAGTATGCGTTACGTGGCTGCATATTTGCTCGCTCAACTTGGAGGCAACAAAGCCCCATCAGGAGAAGATATTGAAAAGATCCTAAGCAGTGTAGGAATCGAATCAGAAAAAGATAAAGTACAGAAAATAGTTGGAGAATTATCTGGAAAAAATGTACAACAGTTAATAGATGAAGGTAATATATAAATTGTACAACTTATTTAAACATTTGTAAAAATTCTGGTTACATGATGCTAAATTATTCACACCATCTTTCGACTGAGGTTACAATTTGAAGATAATTGATTATCTGATAACCTGATTTATTACAAATTAATTGTTAATGTAATTTTTTTTTATTTAACGTAACTAAATTGATTTTTATAATTTTTAACAGGTAAAATGAAGTTGTCAACAGTGCCGAGTGGTGGTGCTGTAGCAGCTGCGCCTGCCGCCGCTGGTGGCGCTGCACCTGCTGCTGCTGCCGCTCCCGCTGCTGCAGAAAAGAAGAAAGAAGGTAAATATAAACATTGAAGTTAATGATGTAATATTAATTTTATTTATTATTTGTAGAAGAGAAAAAGAAGGAAGAATCTGAATCCGACGATGATATGGGATTTGGACTATTCGATTAAACAATTTTTTTGTATAAATTGCAATTAAAAAAATATTTAAAAAATCCTATTTTTGTTTTATATTTTTATTTCAATTTTTTAAAATCTATTTTAATAAAAAGAATAAGTTAAATAAACATTTTGTTAAAAAAGACCGTGAAAGTTGTTGTAAATGTATAACTAAGGCGCGATTAAGCATTAAGAAATGTGCTGAGTAATAAGTCTTCTTTTGTACAAACTAAATTAATTGGGCGGAGAAAACGCTCTCGTTCCGATTTACATAAAGGTCAAAAGCATTTTTTTCTTTCTACACCAGTTGCTTATTCTGACCATTGGTGGCGTGGTGTGGAGTCACATGGCCGATTTAGTTTTTCGTTTTTATGTAGGTTTCATCGTTTCAGGTTTCATAAATTCCTCTAGAGTTGACAGCATCAAACATCATGGCTTCTTTAGCTACAGATGTGACCAATAGCTTATGGCATGCATTTAATGCATTAGACGAACAGAAAACTGGACAAGTGTCCAAGTCGAAGCTCAAGGTAAGAGTTGTTTGAGTTATTTATTATAATTTGTGATTAATTCGATGAGTTAATGCTTATCTAAACTTCATGTCAATCTACGAGCCGGTTTTTGGAAAACACATGTTGTCAAGCAAGTTTTTTCAATTTCCGTCGTTTTTGTTTCCAACTAACTTGTCGTTTGTGCTGTAATTCTGATGACACTTTATTTAATCAGATTAAATTGATAAATTAGAAAATAATTAGTATTTGTATTTATTTTTTGATAAATTATTTGTGATGTTTTAACACGAGTATGAGTCAGTTTTTATGTTTTTATTCAATTGGAAAGTAAATAAAATTAGTCGCGTGATTGAATTAAAGGAAATATTTTTAGGCCTTTAACACTTTAAATGAGAATTTAAACTGTAAAGTTTAAAAACATATTTTTTATTTTGTTTTATTTATTTATTTATGCTTTTTAATTAATTTTTTAAATTATTTTTATTTGTTTCAGGTTTTAACTGCGAATTTAGGAACGGTTTTACAATGCTTAAATGTTGAAAAAGGAATTCACGATTACCGTAGCACTGCAACGTTGAATTTTCAAGAGTTTTTGTACTACTTAAATAAAGAATTATTCGCAACTACTTCAAACTTTTCTTCAGATCTTCAAGATAGTCAAAGGTATCGTGAACTTGTGGATGAAATGTGTTGGTTGGTTTGCAGAAAACACCTGTTAAATCGAGAGAAAAAATTACTGCCTGATTCCTGCATTTATCAACTTTTCCGAATATTTTGTAGTTTAGCTGAACTTGTTGCATGTCCGGAACAAATAACACAGGTAAACATTTAACTGTATAGTAAATTTTTTATTCAATTAAAAAATTTTAATTTTTACATTTAAAAAAAAAGAGTAACTTTTCCACTTTAAGCGCAACCGGAAGTGAATATAAACTTTTACTATTGTGAAAGTGTGTTGATAAATTAATCATGACATAGAATAGATAATAAAATTAAAAACACTAACTTGAGTGCTAATTTATATACAGGAAGTAATAACAATAAAATTTAATACTATGTTACTGATTTTTAACAGGAAAAATGAGAGGAAAATGCGCCATTTTTGAGTAAATTGATTTGTTTATGCTTTTTTCATTACAGGTGGTTATGCCAGCTGATGAAGTGGCTTTTGTGGCGAAATCATTTGTTCTGGCATTTGGTCATAATTGGGATCGGGTGGATTTTGATCAGATAGGACGAGTCATACCAACGTTCAGATTTCCAGTGTTTCTTGCTTTACTTGAAACACGATACGCACAAAACGTGGAAACGGCCGCTCTTGTCGAAGCAGTTCAAGAGTTATTTGACGCTTTTATCAAAGATGTTATTAAAAAGGTTAGCTAAGATTTTTTTTTATTTGAATTATAAAATTGTTTATCATAAAAAATCATTAAAAGAATAAATCGATTTTTTTCCTCGATAAATTTTCAAAAAAATCGGTTTTTATTTTGAAAAAAAAACCGTTAAAAAAGTAGAACTAAAATATAAAAATCAATAATTTAATTTGCTCTAGGGTTTCTTAAGTAAACGGGGCCACTTGATTCCGTTATGGAAAGAAGGCTGGTTTGTTTTACAACCGAATGTTCTTACATATTACTCATCGAGAACGGAAAAAGAAAGACGAGGCGAAATCCCGATCAATTCCAAATGTGCCATAGAAGTAAGTCGTATTAAATTCACTTATTTTTATCGATTTTTTTATATTTTTTATTTATTTATTTTTTTTTTTCAACTTATTTTTTCGTTATGTGATTATATTAGATCATATCCTGGATTTAAACCAAGTGAATGACTAGTTTTGTGAATGAAAAATTCTACTAAATGTTCACTAAACCTGATCGCAACAAAATATTTATTTAAAATATAATTTGTTACATAATATTTATTTCTATTATCTTCCATAAATGCGGAAATATTAACCTGGGAAAGAAAGAGATCAAATTTAGAAAATTCACGCCCACTACAAAATTATAGGGATTTGTACATAATAATTCCTAAAACGGTTATTGTCATTTTTTTTATAACTGACTTATTGTGAGGTATTTAAAAAATTAAGAAAAATAACTAATGAAAGTTGTTAAATATAATCTGTAATTAGTATATTAGATTTTTATTTGCATGGTAATGACCTGAAATGATTTTTTAAATACATTTTTACGCGTGAAATAGTTAGGAAGTGTGATTCTCACGAATCTGTCACGCATGACTGAATAATTGCCTTATCTGGAGCTTATCAAAGGGCATGCAGGTCTGTGAAGGGAGAGCTGACAGATCTCTCAACGGGATTAAAAGGGTTAGCACGCATGATCAGTAAAGCGGAACAAACCACTAGCTTGTTTGACTTTTTTCTTTAATTCAATATACATACACATATATCTATTTTTTTATATTTTCACTTTTATTTCGCAATAAAAAATATTTTGACAGTTTTTTTGATAAGATAATTGTATGTTTAAGTATATAATAATTATATGAGCAATAATTTAATAATAATAAATTTTTTTATATAATTTTAGACCATTCCTGAAATGCCAAATACACGTTCAAACCGATTCTCTATTATTTGTCAAGATAAATGTTATGAATTTAATGCAGCGGACCAGAAAACGAAATTACAGTGGATTCTTGGTAAGAAAAGAAAAGATATATATATAAATGAGTAAATAAATAAAAGATAAGAGAAGAAAAAAAGTTTTTGTTTATATAATCCTTTGAAAACATATTTGGCAATTGTTTGTAAACTGTGTCATTGCTGCTGGCAGAACTTTTTAAGGCCAGGCCTGTACTTTGTCTCCAAGGTTATCTCTTTCTCAATTTTGACCTGACTTTTAGTGGCAAAGGCCAAAACAGTCAATTTAAACTTTAAAGTGGTTCAGTTGAAGCGTTATGGACAAGCGTGGGTTGTGCAAGCGTTATTGATCGATTTAAATGTTAAAAAACAAAATTAAAAAAAAAATTAAAAAAATAAAAATACGTTATTTAAAATTTTAAACATTAAAATTTATGTCTTTAATTTAATCTAGCTATTGGTTTAAAATAAAAAAATTAAACTAATAAAAATTAAGTTGAATAATTATAGAAATTTTAATTATTTTTAGGCTTAAACTTGAATTTCTTTTCCTGTTTACGTACTTAGAAACAGGAAAAATGTTTGCGTTTAGAAAGAATCAGTCCATGAAACTGAAATAATTATTTTTTGTTGAGGGTGAGTTGTGGTAATTAAAAGGATGTTTTGGGTGTGGTGTTGTAGAGGTTAATCCCCGAAATCGGGTTGAGTTATGAACTATTGTGAATGTTAAAAAGAATATCACATCTGTGTTTTGGTTTTTTAATTAGATCTAATTAACTTTTTTTTCTAATTTGTTTCATTTAAATTCCTCTAGCTCTTCAAACTGCAATCGAACATTCCGGGTTAAAAGAAAGTTACCAAAAACGATTATCAGTTAAAAGAAAAGCAGAAAGAGAAATTGAACTGCAACGAAAACGGGAAGATGATGAAAAACAACTGTTACAACAGCAGTTGTTAGAAAAACAAAAAGCCGAACTTGAATCTGAGAAATTGGTAAACATTTGTTTACATTTTATTCCCTCTCTTTCTTTAAAAATAAATATAAATAACATAAACTTGTATTATTTTTATAGGCGAGATTAGCAGCTGAAAATGAAGCGCAAGAACAAGCAAAATTGAGAGAAGAAGAAGCGAAACAACTTAAGGAATTAGAAGAAGGAAAAAAAGAATTAGAAGCACTACTTGCAAAAGAGCGCCAAGCGAAACGGGATGAGGAAATAGTGAGGAATTTGCAGGCTAGGTTAGATACAAATTACAATAATTCTTTGTGATTATTTTTTATTAATGAGGAAAATATTTTTTCGTAGAGTTCTTCGAGAAGAATTGGAAAAACGAGAAGAACTAGAAAGGCTTAGAGATGAACAAAACCGTTTATTAGACGAAGAACGAACCAAAAGTGAAGGATTGGAGTTAAAAACTCAAGAAAATGAGGAACAGCTGGTAAATTCGTTGAAAAAACTACAATTACTTGAAACCGAGAAAAAAAGATTGGATAATCAACTCAAGGTATAAATAATGGATGATTTACTAGGGTATTCTTTACATGTATAATTGAAGCGCGCCTTTTCTTAAACCTGCCCACATGCATGCTTCACGATTGATCGCTCATGTGGAAATGCATGGATTATATGGTTATCTGATGATCGTCACGAAGTGATAAATTTTAAACTAGGATATAAATTATTATTTTTTGGGTTGGTTTTGGTGTTGATTTGTATTGCATGCCATAGTTTTGCACTCTTTTCCTTCCTGTCACGATTTTTAGGATACGAAATTTAAGTTGGCTGTTGCTGTAAGAGATATTGAACATCTTGGGGATAAATTGAAGGTATGGTTTTGAATTATTAAAGGGTTTTTTCCTCTCCGGGTTTTGTTTCGTTCGTTATTTGGTGGTGGTTTGTGTTTTTTAATTTTTACTTATTTTTATTTATTTTTATTTATTTTTTTTAAATTTAAATTGATTTTTTACTTATTTTTGAATTAATAGGAAGCTCAAGAGAAAATTACTTCTGCCGAACGAGCTAAAGAAGTTTTGGAAGCCAAGTTGAAAGTTCGTGAACGGTCTTTAATTCCGGTTTTTGTTAAAAACTCTACTTCGAGTAGATTGGTATCGCCAACCGATATGAATAAAAAGAAAATAAATCGAAGTTGTTCAAATCAGGAGATAAATAAGCTACATCAAGCGACAAATAATGATGATCCAGAAGAGGTATTTAAATTCATTTAAATATATTAACTATTTTTGAACATTTTTATTTATTTATATAAATTTTCTACGAAATTTTATAGGAATAATAATAATGTAGAGAAACTCTACGATGATTATTCTCACTAGAACTGTTGAAATTTCAAGTTTTGGCCTTAACTTAAGAAACTTTAAATTTTCTACGCATCAATTTGTACATATTTTTATATAAACGTTTACACCATGAGGGAATGAAATTTAAATTCTAAATACTCTCACTTGTTGGCTTTTAACAGACTTAAAAAGATATTTAATATGTTCACTGGCTCAGTTATATATTTATCAGAATTGTGTAACGGGAGATGATTGTCTAGTTATGACAATATTTAATATCAATGAAAATTTGATCTATTTACAAACTCTAGCAATATTTATTGCGAATTTATATATATTTTATTTTTTTTTACATTCTAATTTGTAATTTTTTTGAGCTTTGGTCAGTTTTATAAAATGATGTAACATGTTTGTACAGATATCGTTAAAAATATTTTGAAATTAATAAATTTTGCTTGCACGGTGTTAATTAATTGAGTAATTTGATATGGTTTTGAAAAAAATGATTAACAAAAATGAACTCCTGGACCTCTTCCTTGTGCATCTTAAAAAAATATTAAAAATTAAAACAAAAATAGATATATTAATTTCAATTTTATACTTATGAGACTCGAGAAGAATGCAGAAAAAGTTGCATCTCCAGTTACATGGCCTACAGTTGCAGGATTTTTACGAATTGTATGTACGGAAAAGGATTCACCGTCTGCTGATTTCGCACCAGTTACGTCAATTTCGATAATATGCGAGTCCTTAAGACTAAAATTGGTAATTTAAAATTGTAGAAGACAATTTTTATTGACAAATAACGATTTTTTTTTAATTTTATACTTCGGATCTGAAACTAAGCAACCTCTGACACAATCGAATCCAAGCGTATATCCTGCAATGGCTGCCGCTGCCATGGTGTTGACATTATTTGGGGCTAAAGGACAAAGTTCTCTAACAGCTCCTAGAAATTAAAAACATTTTTAAAGCGATAAAAATATCACAAATTGAAATTATTGATTTTCTAACCATCGTATAAAACTTGTGCTTCCTTCGTTATTAATTCATTTTTTTCTTTCAAATAACCCGTTAATTTAAAACTATTTGGATGTTTTTTCATTGTCACTTTAAGTGCCTGAAATAATGTTTTTAAAATCAAATAAATTCACATATTATTTTTTTACTGTTAATGTATTAGCTGCAGCCATTTTGTGCACATCTTCACCTCCCCAAAAAGCACCGGAAGGTACATATAATCCATGATACTTAGATGCAGCTGAGCGCAGTTTATTTTCTACATTTGGGTTTGCTAAAGCTGTAGGTGAACCAATCTGTAAATGCATTGAAGATTGATTAATTTTATTTAAATTCAAATAAATTAATATTAAAAAAATTTCTTATGTACTAAGTAATCAGCGCATTGAAGAAATATTTCTCCATATTTTTCTGAAATGCATGGATGAGCAACTTCTACAATTAGATCTGGTTTTCTATTAAAAATAAAAATAAAAATAAATTATTTAATTATTTTGATGCAGCTTAACACACCTCATATGTGCGTTTTCTAAACTTGAAAGTATCTGTGACTTGTCTATTTTTCCTATAAATACATCTGGACTTCTGTTCCATACAAATGCTAATTCAAAATTAGGATTTTTCTGGATATTTGATACAAGAAACTGACCTATATATATTTTATAAAAGAAAATATTGATTTTATTATGGCTCAACTTTTACAATAAAAATTAATATAAACTGTAATTAAAAGTTATATACCATACCTAAATTGCCATAACCTACAATTCCTACTCTTCTCTTTGACATTTTATTAAATTATTCGGATGACTGATTAAAAATGACTTTGAGTTCTTGACCTTAGCGAGTTTTACTGTAAAACTTTGTTCGTTGCCACGGTTACGGTCCGTTTGTATACAAATGGCTGCCATGTTTGAACATGGTTCAAAGCCCAACATTATCAGTCTAATGCCGTGGTAACTAATGGTCTAATTCCTTTATAATTAGTGGCATTGAAGCTTAAATTTTCTTTTCACTAAATATCCGTGATAAAACTCAGAACATTACTTTTTAAAATGGGTCCTAAAAAGAAGAAGGGAAATGAAGACGAAGACCTGAGAAAAGTGGAGGATCTAAAAACAACATTTTTAAATGTAACTAGATTTTAAATATTATATAAGATTATACAATTATTTTTTGACTTTCAGTTAAAAAGTGATAGGGAAAATTCATTAGGAAAATTGAATGACGCAAAATTGGGACACACATTGCAGTCTATGCTACGTGATTTGAAAACTGAAGAACTTTTTGCTGAAGTTGAATTACTGAGTCAAGCATTTGAAAGAATTGTTGATCGTAAAAATCACGTTATTCATACTTTGACTGAGGATATTTACAAGGCCGAAGAACAGCATCGAATTGCTGTCAGTGGACATCTGGAACAAATCAATAAATTTATAGGTTTTTTTATAATTCAAATTTTAAAAAAAAGTTTTGAATTTTTATTTCAATTTTCTTTTAGAAATTCAAAACGAGAGAATTAATGTACTGCAAAACGATTTCAATGGAACTAAAGCGGATTTATTCGATGATTTTGGCTCTCATATGACTAAAATGTCAAAAAACCATGAAATGAATATGGAAAATATGTCTGATTTAAGTTTTGCTCTTGAAAATCTTTATTTGGGCGTAGAAAATGATTACAGATCTGAATTTAGAAGCAAAGTAGATGAAATTAGAAACAAGGTATTTTAGTTTTTATTTTATAATTTGTGAATAATCTATTTTCATTTCTCTCTTGTAATTATTTAGAATGCAGATGAACGACAACTATTAAGAGGTCAACTTGAGCACCAGATGGAGCAAATTTGGCAACAAATGCAAGTAACACTTAGTGATTACAATGACACCACAGAAGAAAGAAGAAAAGCATATCACACATTGGTTGAGAAAGATGATAAAAATGCGAAAATGATTAATCAACAAATGGAATTAATTGATAATAATTCGGTTTGTCTTTCATAAAAATCGATTAAATATATATTTAAGAATGATTAATGCAGTTTTATTCGTTCAAATGTAGGAAGTAATTTCAAGTCTTAAATTAAAAATATCAGATCGAATGGAGGAACATAAAAAGAATTCCGAAAGTTTAATTGAAGATTGTGAACGGATGAGGAATCAATACCAAACATTGAAAACGCATTTAAAAAAAGTGGATGGCCATCATAAAGATTTATTAATTCAGTTATCTAACATGACAAACGATGTGATTCTTCAAATAAAGGATTTAGTTAGTCAGGTAATTTAATATCACACATTTGACAATTTTACCACCAGATTGCGCAATTGGCTTGTTACGAAAAATGCCACAAGGTTGCGTTGTGATTTGAATTTAATTTACATGTTTAAATAAAAGTAACACTAACCTAGATTTTTTATTTATATATTGAATAATTTTAAATGATAAGGCAATTACACTTTAAAAAATATAATTTTTTATTTTTCTAAAGGCTGAAAAAATAATTCGTTTGGGAGATTTGTGTGCTAAGTATGAAAGCGAGGAAGAAAAAGTTTTACCATTTCCTACATCGTCATTAACCGACGAGGAACGTGCGCAGTTGGAAGAATTCGAACAAGATCCATTTGATGAACCTTTAGCTTCGGTATTATGTAATTTATTGAGTAATTAAATGAGAAGATTTTTAATTAAATTTAGATTTAATTATTCAACCTTACAGCTCCTCAACGATTATAAAGGATTAGATAACTTCTGGAAACGATATAATAAAGTTTTAGTTGACAAGTTGTGCTTGGAAAAAGAACAAGCTGCTTTAAAAGATGAAAACGAAAAGTTGTGTCACATGTTAAAGCAATATCTGGAGAATATTTCTGTACATGATCAGACAATTTCCCGACCTGAAAATACGCTTCTTATGGTTAACACTGAAATTAAATTACAGTAAATATCATTTTATTTATTTATTTATTTATTTTGATAAAATTTTGATTATTTTTAATTTTTAAATTTTATTTTTAGTTTTCAGGCAGTTTCTTTGACAGATCCACGAGTTAGACGATTCCCGTCCGCTACAATTATGGATGCTGCTTATTTATTAAAGCAAACTAAAGTTCCTGTAGCTGATAATTTAGTATAAACTGAATTGAAATTGAAATTTTTGTATTTCAATTTTTTTTTGATTATTTTCAACATTAAAAATTAAACCAAAAGTAAAAAACAAATAAAGTGATACAAACTCTTGAATTAAAAAATGACTATTTTCTTTAAACGAAACTTTGATTAGCTTTTATTAATGTAAAATCGACCCTTGAATCGATTCATACTTCTAACTTGTGCTGCCCTATACCGGATGTTTCTAAAACTAGGCCATTGAGTCACGTGATAGCTCAATTTCTGTTGACGTTTTATCCACCGCCATTTGCCCTCGATCTTGGTGCTGGTGTTTTCGTCGACCGGCGAAATATTTGAGTTAGCCGTGGATTTATTCATCAAATATGCATCTGTCTTGTTATTAGAAGATTAGTCGACGTGATTTGAATCAGTTGAGCGGCGTTTTAATCTTCTGTGCGCAAGACACTACCCGTTTAAAAAACCATCAGGTAATTGAACGTAGTAGTCAGAGTTAGCCTCATAAAAACCACATACAATCAACTGCTCTATCAAATTGATCACTTAAAAATATCTTTATGCTATTCATTACAACCTGGTTCGATATTTTCATATAAAACTATTTAATAGTATATGCAAAACGAGACGATTGGCAAAACGAAGCAAGATACGCATTTGAGTAGGGCAGCTGTGGCGAAAATATATCGCAAAACTTGGCACTTGAACTTCTTTAGAAATTGGGAAATAAGCAGAAATTTTTAGCTCATGCAAATTAGTTGGTGATATAAAGACAATCTAACACTTAAATTGTAATAAAGTTACGTCAGTGATGTGCAAAAAGGGGGTAAATTTGATTTGAAGTCGATGAAAATTCACTTCCTGAGTGTACAGTTATTGTAAGAAATAAATATGAGGTCAATACTAGTACTGTTCCTCGAGCAGGAGTAATCACCGGTAAATGTTTTTAATTATGTTATTAATTATTATTTATTTAGTTTATTTGTTTTTATAATTTTTTATAATTAAAATTTTTTCACCTGGAAAAAATTATTTCATTTCATAATTTTTTTTAAATAAGAAGAAATTAATTTTTAGACAGAATTTTAAACAAAAAAATCAAATGAAATAAAAATAATAAATACTATAATAAATTTTAATAAAATTACAGTTAAAGGGCAATACACTAGCAAATAAAAATAATTAGGTGATGATTACGTAATGAAATAATACTCACCTTTTATTACATGTATATAAATAAATAATTTCCTCATAAACTTATTAAGATATTTTCCATATATAATTTCTATAAATAATTTCTATTAATTTTATCATCATCATTTCAAAATCAAATGTATAAATCAATTAATTAAATGCTGTTTACCATTTCATGCTGTTATTGAAAGAAAACTGTTTTTGTCCGCTAAAATTAATTATCTAATGCATCTGTGTGAGCGAGTTAAAAATATATATATATATAACTAACTAGATTTATAATGTAAAATGTAATTCAGGATGTCTGATTTCCTTGTTTACACATCATATCTCGGAATTAAGGATGATATTTTTTATTTACTGGTAACTAATTTTTTTCCTTCACATTATTGTCTCGTAGTATTAATATAATGCATATTTTATTAGATGTGATTGAATGAAGGGAAAATGAATTTTTTATCGATTCAATTAATTGATTTGTTTCTGTGTTTTATTAGATGGAGCATGAATCGGACCAAGAATTGAACAGTTTGTCAAGTATAGTGAAAATACATGCGAGTGAAGTATTTCCGAAGAAACAGACGTGTTTGGATGACCCATCGTTGACAGTTACTTTCCCGCTTTTGTTCGGCGAATATGTAAGCTACCTCGGCAATACGGCAGAAGGTTTAATTGCCATATCGAATTACCGTCTTTTTATCCACGTTAACGAAACGTTTTTTAATATTCCGTTGGGATTGATTGAACAAGTTGAAAATCGGGAAATTTTTTATCTTTATGTTCTCTGCAAGGATGCTCGATCTATTAAGTGAGTATTAAATTTGAAATTAGATCATTTTTCAAATTTTAAAGTTCGTTAATTTTTTTTTGTTTTTGTTTTAATATTAAATGTTTCTAGGTACTTATTTAGTGTGATTAAATGTGATTAAGTGATTCATTTATGTGATTTTTGATAAGTTTATGAAGAAAATGATCACATACTTATATTTATATTTATAAATATATATAAAAAATAGGCCTAAAATGACTAAGTTATTAAAAAAGTTATCGTTGTTGTTTTTTAGTCGAGTAATTGTTTGTCTAATGATATAAACTGATACTCAAAGGTATGGATTTGATAAATTCTACAATTAATGATCGAATTTTAAAAAAGATAAAAATATATGAGATATTTTTAAGTTTTGTAATTTTTATTTACTTATTATTTAAGTAAATAAAATTTACATAAAATTTATATAAAAATGTACATAAGGGTTATTCGACTTAAAACATTTTTTATTATTTTTTTTTAATTTTTCTTAACTGTTTAAAATTCAAAGCAGTTTTTTATTTTTTTAAAAAACTTTAAATTATAATAAAATTACACATTTCGACACAGATTTCAAGTGTTACTTGATAATTTTCGGTGAAAGCAAAAGAAATTTGAATGTAAAATAATGTAATTTATTTTGATTTTATGGCCTGATTTAAATTATTTATTACAGATGTACTTTTGCTACTAACGACCAGTGCCTAGAATGGTACAGGCGTTTGCTTGCAGCCACTGCGGCACCTAAAAAACTAGAAGATCTTTTCGCTTTTGTTTTTTACCTGTGGTGTTCGGAAGAGAGTAGGATGGATTTACACCCAATATTATCTTCGGGTATAATCAACATTTTATTTCATTTTTTCTCTGAAAGTATTTTGATTCTCTTATCGTATTTTGGGACTGATAAAATAATTCTAAATTTTTTATTTTTTTGATAAGATAATTGATTTAGTTAGTTTTAAAAATCTTATCACAAAGTCGAGGGATTTTTTTAAAAATGTCTAAGAGATAAGATGTTTGTTTAATTTTTTTTAAATGAATTTATTTTTAAGGTTTTATTTCTTTTTATAGATATTTTTTTAAATTTAGGAATGTTTAACGGTTTTTTAATTTTTGAAAAAATTTTGAAAAAAGTTTGAGAATTTTAAACGAAATAAATTTAAATTATTTAATATTTTTAAGATTTGAAAGCAAAAAACGTTTTAAATTTCATATTAATTATTTTAATTATTTATATATTTATAAATAGATACGAGGGAAGATGACAATAGTAATATTAACACCATCAGTTGTTTGAATTTGAGGATGGAAGTTGAGAGAATGGGATTCAATCCACGAATTTGGAGGATTTGTCACAAAAATCGAGATCACAAGTAAGAAATAATTTTTTTTAACATTAAAATAATTAAATATACATTTTTAATGGTGTTATTAAACTCAACTGCTTTTAACCTTATTTATTATGATTACCAGTCCAAATGTAAAGTACAGTTACCGATGTCGTTGGGAAAATAGAAATAGGCGACCTTGAAATGCCATTTGTGCATTTTTTTTCTTCCTTAAAGGTTGGACATGGAATAGCTTTCACTACATTTTATTTGCTTTGTTTAATTTTGTCTGCAATTTAAATAGAAAAAAAATTTAAAAACATAACCAGAATTTTTAAAATTTAAAATTTTTTTTCTTTCTTCCTACGCTTTAAAAAAAAATAGAAAGAAAAAATGTATTAAATGATGACAAAGAAAAGGAAAGAAAAATAAAATGATTTTGAACATTGATGGTTTAAAGTTACGTAAGTGTGCCGGCGCCAGCCTCTGCTTGTAACGATATACCTTTGGCACAATCAGCCAGCTGAAATGATAGACACCCAATGAAGGATGAGTCATCACACTGGCTTTCACTCGATTTGGCCTTTATAATTATTGTTTTTATTTTATTTTTCATTTTTTTTATTTTTGCAATAATTTCGTCATATGTTTATGAAAATTCAGAAGAAAAATGTTAAATATGATGTTACTCAAACCTGTTTTGGTTGAAAAAATTCAAAATATTTTCTTTTAACATTTTTTAGATATTGATTTCACAAAGCATTAAATTTTGTTAATTGCTTAATTACAGGAAAAGGAATTTTTAAATTTCTTTACTGATTAAGGTTGTTCTATATTGTTTTTTTTTTTTTAATGTTAAAAAATTAAATTCTTTTTCACAATTTCCTGGTTTATTTTTAGCATTTAGTCGCGTCTGTATCTTTTATATTCCACTTCCCGTTCAGTTGTGAAATATTTGAAATTACACACCTGTATATTAGAAAAATGCCTTAAGTGTTAGATAACAATTTTTTCATCCATTATTCCAGATTAAATTCGTTTAGATTCGTATAATAATAAAATTTATTTATTTTTAATTTATTATTATTGAAGGTTATGCCCAACGTACCCGAAAGATTTTATTGTTCCGGCCTCCATTGAAGATGAAGTTTTGGAAAAGGTTGCCAAATTCAGATCGTCCCGGCGGATTCCAGTAATAGTTTGGAGGTTAAAAATAAATTTTACTTTTTTCTATATATTTTTATCCAACTTTATTTAATTAATTATTACAGTTTATTTATTTTAAAGTTGTAACTGAACTTGAAAATTTAAATTATTCCAGGCATCAGAAAAATGGCTGCGTTTTAGCACGATGTAGTCAACCTGAGGTTGGCTGGTTTGGAAGAAGAGATTCGAATGACGAAGATTTTATAATGGCTATTGCTAGAGCATGTAGTTTGGATACCGGTTCTGTTCTTACTGATTCAATTGAATCGTCAACAACAACTGTCGATGATTCCCCACCAACTGATGATTGCACAGAACAGGAAGGAAATACTGATTCAATGCAAAAAATGCTAATTTTAGATGCAAGATCGTATACAGCTGCTGTGGCTAATCGAGCGAAGGGCGGTGGTTGTGAGTGTCCAGGTATAATTTATTTTTGAAATTGAATTGGAATAAATAATTATTATTTTGTTTAAATTCTAGAATATTATCCTAACTGTGAAATTCAATTTATGAGTTTGGCAAACATCCATGCAATTCGGAAGAGTTTTCATAGTTTACGCATTTTATGTTCTGCTACTGCAGATCAGTCTGAGTAAATATTTATTCTTTTTATTTATTTATACTAATATAAATTAAATAAAACTGTTTATACTTTTTAGTTGGTATTCTATGTTAGAAGGAACGAAATGGTTAGCTCATATATCCGGTCTGCTGCGGTCTGCTCTAATTGCTGTGAATGCCATCGATCGCGAATGTCGTCCCGTCCTGGTGCATTGTTCGGATGGTTGGGATCGCACGCCACAAATTGTGGCCTTGGCTGAATTAATACTTGATCCTTACTACCGTACTTGCGAGGTATAAAATAGTTAACAAATAAATAAATAAATATTATTTTTATTTTAATTAAAAAGTAAAAATAAATATTTTGTGTGTGTGTGTGTGGATAATTTTTTTTTTATTTATTTTTTTTTTAGGGTTTTCAAGTACTAGTAGAACGTGAATGGTTGGATTTTGGTCACAAATTTGGAGACCGATGTGGGCACGGGTTGCAAGCAGAAGACCCGAACGAACGTTGTCCTGTATTTCTACAGTGGCTAGATTGTGTACATCAACTTATGAAACAATTCCCTTGCGCTTTTGAATTTAATGAAGCTTTTTTGGTAAATTAAAAAAAAATTATATAATTTTTCTTTCATTTTATTCAATTTTCGAAACATTTATCATTTTTATAATAATACATTACAGGTGAAATTAGTTCAGCACACTTACGCGTGTTTATTTGGAACGTTTCTGTGCAATAACAGCCAGGAGCGAGAAACCCAAATGGTCTGGAGAAGAACTTACTCAGTGTGGGCCTTTTTCAAGGTCAACAACAATCGCTTCCGCAATTTTCTCTACTTGAACAAGGAACAGGTAAAATTGGAAACGTAATGATGCAATTACTTGTTTCCCTCAGATTAATTATTTTATTATTTTGTCTAGTCATTCTTTACTAGCAATTATATAATTACCATTACTAATTGATAATTAATTTCCTTTTTAGGTGCTACGACCTTCATACCATATCCGAGATTTACGTTTCTGGACTGCTCTTTATGTCCCATCACACGCTACAACCGAAGAAATAACATCAGCAACAACTTCAGACTCGAAATCAATCGAATCGAAATCGAAATTAGATCACAGAGATGCCAGTCTTACCCGAACTAGGTCTTTCAACGATTTGATGTCATTTGGTGAACCAGCACCTTCACTCAGACAACGTCGTTCCAGTGACCCAAGCGTCATAGACAGTAGCAAACGTAATTTCACACTAGATGATGATGACGATGATGAATCAGATGATAATACTAACAACACTAGCAAAACTCCTCCAACAATGTCTCCTCGAGAGAAAACGTTGGTAAAAACCAGTCTAACAAACACTGCAATTTGCAATTCGGTAGTGACCAATGGTTGCTCGTCTTCGCCCAATTCAAGTGATATTGATTCGGACGAATCAGGAAACGAAGATGGCAATATCGATTTAAACACACATTTACCGTCTCCGGAAATTTGTCGACCGGAAGTTGCTGTTAGTACATGTGAAAGTTCGACAGATACACTCGTAGGGGAAGTGAGCGGACAGCAGAGAGTGGAGACGCCAATTGTGCACACCGTAGCGCGATGCAAAAGTTCGTGTTCAACAACTAACGGTGTAGCGTCGAATAGTTTTCACACGAACGACGCGTGTCGGACTAGGGAAAAGTGCCCTCAGATACAAAGTGAATTGACATCGTCACGTTGCTATCAGTCATCAGTAAGCACGAGCACCACTGACATTAGTGATTCGCACGTGTTTTCTAATAATCCCTCTAGTGGGGTACGCGATTTCGGATCCGGTTTGAAACCGGGACTGAATGGACAGAATCACGCGTCAGTTTGGAGCCGGTTCCTCCCTTGCGCGCGATGTTATTGCAACGTTAATGGCAAAAAGCTTTCTTTTTTTGATCACTCAAACTCAGTGGCTTTTCCACTCGAAATGAGCGCCGCATCGTCGGCAGCAACGTTCAAGCCGCCGGTAGTGACCAGTTGTCGTACTTCAGTTGGCTCGACACCGTTACATTCTCGAACCCCGAGCTCTGGGTTTCCTGCTACGCCGAATGATGAACGATCTATTGACTGCACCGTTACGCGTAGCTCGGCTTTCGTTACCAATACATCACCAACATCGGCTAATGTTGCACGTAAATTAGATATGGATGGGTTAACGTTGTTTAAGGATGATGTACAGCACCGATTATATCAGATTGATTTAGCAGGAACGGTAAAAAATATATAAAAATATAATTTTTATTTTTTTCAAAAATATTTTTCTTATTTTAGTATAAAATTAGGGCGCTTCAACGGGAATTGGAGGCTACGCAAAGAATGTTGTATAATCACGTGATTCAGAAATGCGGAGGTGGACCACAAGTTAACCAAGAAGTAGCCGATGAGGTATACTTCAGTTGCTGGTTGTATGGATTGATTTGAAAATATTTTATTGGTTTTGGTTTTGTTTTCTAGGCATCTCTACCTGATTCGGTAGGCAGCGAGCACTTGTCACTAGGACACGATAGCAACTCAGATGTCAGTTGGGAGCAAGTTGATGAACATGACACCCATCCGACATTATGGGTGCCCGATCATGCGGTGACCAGGTGCATGGGCTGCGAAATCGAGTTCTGGTTGGGATGTCGCCGCCATCATTGTAGGTGAGTGAGTAATTGATAGAGATTTAGCAGTTTTTTCTTTATTTTTAACGAAACTCAAATGCTAAAAATTCAACCAAGTGACGTAAGAGTTTTGAAATGATATAATCTTATGCATTAAATTGAATTTTAGTAAATCTTTTACTGAAAAAAACTGTTAAATTTCTATTTTTAAGGCTTACAGAATGAAATATTAAAAATTTGATTTGATGTTTTTATTTTTTAATTTCTAGAAGCTGTGGTAAAATATTTTGCTCTGATTGCTCAAATCAAATGACCCCAATACCAAACGAGCAGCTGTATCATCCGGTACGGGTTTGTTACTCATGTTTTGAGAAGTTAAGAAGTCAACGTTGTAGGCAAGCGGCATTCTCCAAATCGAACGTCATGACTACCAATCCAACAGCAACAGCCTCCAACTAGTCAACATGAAATTTTAATTAAAATGAATTGGCTATTTTCAATTTTTTGTTTTATTTAAAAAAAAAAATAAGAGATATTCCTATATACATCTAGTATTTTCTTTTTTTTGGTTTTAAAGGAACAACATTGGTTTTGCTTTTAATTTTAAGTAAACCTTATTTGCTGCTGTTTAAATGATGCACTTTGAAAGGTGTTTAGTTTGTTAAAAACGATTTGAGCAGAAATCGGCCACGTGTTATGATTTGTGTTGGCTTTTTTAAAAAAAATGTTTATTTAGTTTATTAATGTTTTTATATTGAAAATTTCTTTCTTAAAATAGTTCTAATTTTGAATTCTTAAAATGGTATTTCAGGAGTTCATATTTGTAATTTGTCGTGTTTTATTTTTTATTCGAAAATTTTCTTTTTTAAATATACTGTTGTAACCCAAGTCTGCTGCTTTTATTTTTGTTTTCTCCCTTCGATTTTATTTCCCAAAGAATTTTAAAATTTACTGGTGAAAGTAATCAAGAAAATATTTTTTTTTTCTCTTATAGTCAAATTTCCAAACCAATGTTATACATTTTGAATCCTATCTGTACTTTAATACAAATTTGTATATATTGTTTGACAAAACTGCTACATTTTAGTGTGCGTTATTCACATTTGCAACATTCATGTAAAAATACTTAAAAGAAACCAAAAAAAATGTTTGGGATTGTGTAAAACAAGATGACTTTACAGTCGAGCAAAGGATTTAATCCGGATTAATCCATTGGCACAAGATAATAATTTGAAATTTTTATTTTATTTTTATTTCTGTTTTGTTTCGTTTTTTAGGGTATCAAAATAAAAAATTATTTTTCGGAATACTGTAATTTTATAAATACAAAATGCCAAAGTGAAAAAATAGGAGTTTAAATTCAACAGAAAAGTCAATTTCTGTACTGTTACACCTGGCAATAAAACCAGCTTGCGAAATTAAAATCAATTTTTAAATTACTTCATTTGATTTCTTTTTCTTCTTCTTTTTCTTACTTTTTGTTTTTTCACTACATTTATCATTATCTTCATCTTTGTTAAACAAAGTCTCATCGTACACACCTTGTTTTTTCAAAACCCATTCACTAGACACTGCTACACTAGAAAATCTTTTCATAATTTCATCCTCATCACTGCTAGAGGAACTAACGTCTTTTTTCCGTTTTCTCTTAGGTTTATGATGATTTTGAACATTTTCTTCTGATGGTAATTTACAAGGTTGCGTTGAAGATGAAAATAATTTAATGCATTCTTCACTGTGGTTTTGTGAATTACGATATTCAGTTTTTGGAAAATCTGTGGGAACCAATAACCTATTACAAAAATAAAACCCAAATGAATTAAACTTAATATAATTTCTTTTAATATCAAAATTTGAATTTACTTGTCCAAGGTCTTTGTTAAATGCTTGGCCACATATGCTTGCATACCGGCTGTTACATTAAATAAATTGTCATTATTTGAACATTCGCACACGATATTGCTTTTCCTAATTGATTGAAAAATAATTAATTCGTATATTTTCAGTTTTCTTGGTTTAAAAACAAATTTACTTAATAGATGCACATTTTTTTGAATAGGGGTCTAAAGTTGGATCAACCGCACTTTCTAATCGCCTTTTTTCATCTTCAGAACTACAGCAAATAAAACAATCATTTAATCATTTATATTTAATTTAGTATTACATCACTGCTTACTCGCTGTCCTTCATTTATAACCAATCCCTTTTTCTTAGCTTGCAGCTTGACCAGTAGTCTCATCCAATAATAAAACCGGTTACGTTTAGTTAAAATGTAATATAACCGCAGCTAAGAATATATTTTTAATTAAAAATCAATGCATTTAACACTTGAAAAATTTTAAAAAATGAAAACAAAATTAATTTTAAAATTACAAGTATTAATTAGTAATTTAATATTTTTCAAAAGTAAATTAAACGCGAAGTCAGTACTCCATAACCGCGCATGTCCTGTGAGCGCCATTTTGGTAGGTGAAAATTTTTATAGGAAGGAACATACAGTACCTTATTATTGCCTCAGTTACTGAATGATTTTCTTCAAGATTCTACTCTTCCAAGACCAGTACGTAAAAAATAAATTCTTAAACTCATTAAACCAAATTTAAAAGCAAATCCGTAACCGATTGATGAAATTCGATAAAGACATCGTTGCACGATTTTGCAACATCCTAATTTGCAGAATTGTTTCATCCAAAAAAACCTTTCATCTCATTTTGAATTATCTTATATTTACATAATCCAATAAATTAACACAAATTTGATTTCAACTTTGGTTACAACTTCCACATAAATTACAAAATGCGACCACGTTTAGTGATATAAGCCTAAAACTATTCGGATTTTTATGACTTAATTTCTGAAATTGAATTTTCTTTTACAGACTATCTTGATGTAAACTAGATTAGTTTTTGGTGCCCTGACTTTTATGTCTGGTAGAAAAGGGGCACCCTTAACTGCCAGCATCTCAGCATGCCCTCCTTGCCAAGGTATAAAAATCATTTTTATTACAAAATATTCAAATATTGAATATTTATTTTTAAAAAAATCATACTTCTACAGACCAGGAAGTTTAAAGGATCCAGAAATAGCAGAATTATTCGATCGGGAAGATCCGGACAAAATCTTTGTTGATTTACGAGAAATCGGTCATGGCAGTTTTGGAGCAGTATACTATGTAATTCTCAAATTTTCAAATTTTTTATTTAAATATTTAAATTAAAAATATTTATTTGCAATTTATCCTAAAGGCTCGCAATGTTATCACGAAAGAAATTGTTGCCATTAAAAAGATGTCTTACACGGGTAAACAGTCTGCCGAGGTAATGTAACGAAATATTGTTATTTCCTCTTTAATTTTCGCGATTAATCTAATAAATTTGTTTAGAAATGGCAGGATATTATCAAAGAAATTAGATTTTTACATCAGTTGAAACATAGGAATACAATTGATTACAAAGGATGCTACCTAAAAGAACACACAGCATGGGTACTTATTTAATTATTTTCTATTTATAACAATATTTACGATAAAAAATTAATTTTTAAAAATTATTTTCAGCTTGTCATGGAGTATTGTCTAGGATCTGCTTCTGATATTATTGAGGTACATAAGAAACCGCTGAGGGAAGAAGAGATAGCAGCAATTTGTCAAGATGTGTTGCAAGGGTTAGAATATCTTCATTCAATGGGAAAAATCCATAGAGATGTTAAAGCCGGCAATATTTTACTCACCGAAAACGGCACAGTTAAATTAGCTGATTTCGGTTCGGCTTCAATAGTGTGTCCAGCAAATTCGTTTGTTGGCACCCCGTATTGGATGGCGCCTGAAGTCATTTTAGCCATGGACGAAGGCCAGTATGATGGCAAAGTGGATGTCTGGTCGCTTGGCATCACGTGTATAGAATTAGGTAAAGAACAGAAAAACATTTGTTATGAATATTGTTGATAAATAAATAAACAAATAAATTATTCTTTTTGAAATAGCGGAGCGTAAACCTCCCTACTTCAACATGAATGCCATGAGTGCCTTGTACCACATTGCACAGAATGATTCACCAGTTATAAGTTCTGGAGATTGGTCTGATACACTTCGACATTTTGTTGAATCTTGTTTGCAGAAAAGTCCCTTAGATCGGCCTACCGCTTCTCAATTATTAAATGTATACAATTATTTTAATACACCAAGCCCTCGCTTTGTGTCAATTCAATTTGTGCTTCATTAAAATTATATTGCATCTGAATTACCACAAATTCTCGCTCCAAGGTCTATTTTCGTTGTTTTTTAATTTTGGAACATGTCTATGACACAAAGCCAGATCTAGGTGTATTTATTTAATTTTTATTTTTTATTTTTCATTTGTAAAAAGAAAATATGTATATATATATTTTATTATTTAATCAATAGCATCAACTTATAGCTCGGACTAGACCGTCACATGTTATCATTGATTTGATTCACCGTACAAAAGCAGCAGTACGCGAACTTGACAATCTAAATTACCGTAAAATGAAGAAGATTTTGATGATTGATGCATATGAAAATGAAACAACTGCATGTGAGGTAGAAGTTGAGTCTACTGTAAGGATAAAAATAATTTTTTTTCTTTAATATTCTTAATCTGATGAAAACTTTGATTTTTTTTAGGAGGATGATCAAGCTGGCGGGGACAGTTCAAAATCCAACAGCATTACTAGCACTCAGAGCATTCAAAGTGGAGGTGTATCTGCAAGTAGCCAAAGCAGCAGTACTAACAGTCTTCCACCGGTTGATGATCAACAGTGCTATCCTCCATCCATAAAAAGCTTAAGGCATTCCTCGTCTGGCATCAGCGCTGGTGATGGAGCTACAAATAATTTCGCAACGATACGAACAACATCGATCGTGACTAAACAACAAAAGGAGCATTTACAAGAGAGTGAGATGAATGAACAAATGTCTGGTTATAAGCGAATGCGAAGACAACATCAGAAGTTGCTCATTCAGGTGATTTGATTGAATTGATTTGATTGAAATGTTATTTTTAGGAGTCAAAGCAGATTGTTAATTTTTGATTATGTGAATTTATTAATTTGATTGACTCCGAAATGAAAAGAATATAACAGACAAATGCTTTTATTTTTGATATATAAAAGCATTTCGCGTTGATATTGACAATTATAATTTAATAAATGATTATAATGATTAATTTTTATAAAGTTTTTAAATTATTTTTATAGTAATTGTGAATTTTTGTTAACAGTTGGAAGAGAAATGTCGTCAGGAAATGGAAGAGCACAAACAGAAATTGGATAAGGAATATGAAAATCTTTTGCAGCAGTTTTCGAAAGAACTTGAAAAATTACAGACCAAGCATCAACAGGAACTTGAAAGAAAGGTTTGTAAAATTCTTATCTTATTTATTTTTATAAGTAATTAATTAATTAATTTAATTTAGTTGAAACATAACTTGGCTTGTGAGCGAAAGCTGATGAAACAGATACAACAACAACAAGAGCAGGAAATGAAGGGCTTCCAAGTACAGCAAAAGAAGGATTACAAATTAAATAGAGACAGGATGAAAAAAGTAAGTATAATTTTAGATTATGGAATATTAAAATTGATGACGATAATGATGATTTTTAAATTTTATTTAGGAATTAAGCGACGATACTACACCAAAGAAACAGCGTGACGACACACTTCGTTCCCATAAAGAAAACATTCAACAAATGCAAGCGGCAGAAGGACATCGACTGCATAGAGAACACAGAGAATATTTAGAGCTAGAAATAAGAAAATTTCGTAGAAGAAAATTACTTCAGTATCATCAGTTGGAACAGGATTTACTTAGAGAGGTAATTGGATTTTTTTACAGATGAATTATTAAGGAGTTATAGCAGAATATTAATTTTTGATTTTGTGAATTGATTAATTTGAATAACTCCGAAATTGAAAGAATATAACAGACAAATGCTTTTATTTTGGATTATAAAAGCATTTCGCGTTGATATTGACAATTACAATTTAATCAATTATTTTATTAATTTGTTAATTTTTTGTTTTAGGAATTAAACAAACGACAAGCGCAGTTAGATCATGCACACACGACTCTTCTGCATCATCATGAGTTAACGCAGGATTTGGAGTATCGACAGCAGAGGGCCGTCCATCAGTTGAGAGAGGAGCAAATTAGGAAACAACACCAGACTGAGTTGGCTAATCAAGATGAATATACACAAAGAGCAGAGCGGGAACTTAATAAAAAGCATGCTCTTGAAGTGAAACAACAACCCAAAAGTTTAAAGGTATGTACATCTTGAATTAATGAAATGTTTGGATAATTTTAATAAGAATTGTTTTGTTGTACAGCAAAAGGAATTACAAATTAGGAAGCAGTTTCGTGACACGTGTAAAATACAAACACGCCAATACAAAGCATTGAAAAATCAGATTTTAGCAAGTACTGCTAAAGAGGATCAGAAATCGGTTAATAAACGATTGAAGGAAGAACAAATGAGGAAATTAGCCATTTTAGGTGAACAGTATGAGCAAAGAATTGCTGAAATGCTGCAAAAACAATCGGTATAATTTTTTAATTTGATTTTTGTTTTTTATTATTTAAATAATGAATTTCAATTAATTATTTTAAATTATTTTTTCAAAGATACGTTTGGATGAGTCGCAAGAAATTGAAGCTCGTCATTTGCGTGAACAATTGCAACAAGAATTAGAATTGTTAATGGCGTTTCAGAGTAAGATTAAGATGCAGACGGAAGCGCAACGAAATCGTGAAAGGCGTGAATTAGAAGAAAGAGTTTCAGTTCGACGAGCGCTTTTGGAACATAAGGTTTGTTTTATTTTGTCTTCAAATTTTGAAAAAATTATTTATGATAATAATTAAACAGATGGAAGAAGAAGTTCAGCAGTTTCAACATGAACGATCGGAGCGCATTCGCTTGTTACATGCACGTCAAGCGCGCGAGATCGAGGATTTTGACCGGGAAAGCGCCCGTCTCGGCTTCAGTGCCATGGCTATTGCTGAAGCGTCACACGAGTCATACCCGGATGACGAGACAAGTTTTACTGGGAGCATGCTCAGTCTCGCGCACAGCAACAGCTCAAGTTCGTTCTCTCATACGTCTCTATAGTGGGAGTGTGTGTGAGTTGTAGACAAGATAAAAATAATAATAATGATAATAATAATAATAATAATCCTCGTCACCCCCTTTCCGTATATTTTGAGCCGCTTGTAATATTTCTTTTTATTTTATTCTCCTGCAATTCTATCTTCCTCGTGTTTAGAGTCGTCTTTCCTTATGAACCCTCGCTGCTCTCATTTTGTTGCCAAGAATCTCCAGAACAAAGATTAGATCAGACTTTATTTGTGATGTGCTAAACTGCTACAATATTAATTAATTTAGTGAAATTACGCTATTTTGCCCCATTTAAGCAAGTTTTGGCTCGATAAATAAAGCTGTGTTTTGCACATAACTTTTGAACATTACAAAAAATTATAGTCCAGATAATTATGTTGCTGATTTTTTTTTTTAAATGACTGTAATAATGTTTTTTTTTTGTCTTTTGTTAATTTTTAATATTTAAAAACGTAAAATAGGAGGGTCACATACTGTAAAAGATGCAGCAAACGATAAATTTTTGTTTTATTCGTTTTTTTTTTGTATTAATAAATTGTTTTGATTATGAGATATTAATTAACTTTTCCGGTTGTCAAAAACTTTTAAAGTTTGGGATCTTCAGTGTACAGTAAATGGAAACAATTTTACAGAAAATGACAGTTTACTTAGTTTGAGTTGACTTTAGTGACGAGAAATGCTGCTAGAAGTGAAAAAACATAGTTCTTCAAATTTATACAGTGAGAAAGGAAATTGTGTGGATAATGTGCGAAAACTCAATTTTGCTCATGTGGTTTTTTATTATCATTATTATTCCCCTTTTTCTTTTGTTTTTGCTATCACTTTTAGTTTGTTTTGATTTAATTCAGTGAAAAATCATAAATAATAATTATTTGGCAGTTTTATTTTTATTCAAATGTTGTTTATATATAAAAATATTTGGAACATTAATTTAATCCAGTATATAAAATGTGACCATTGTCAACTGCCATAAACTTGAATGTTTTTATGATAAAATTTACTGTAACATATCTCTCGGTTTGAGTTTTTACATTTTCGAAATAATAATAATAATAAATAAATAAATGATGATAATCAAAGATTTAAAATATAAAAAATTTTAAAAAAAATGGAAAAACTTTAAACTTGTAAAATTCATATTGGTTTACTTCTGTTAATTTTTTTGGTTTTTTTGTTACTTTTATAATTTTTTTTTTTAAATAAAAAACTCAAATTAATTTTACTTGTGAGAAATAAGAAATCCTGTGATTGTATTGTGTAGGAAAGGAAAAACAGTGCACCAATTTGTAGATTTTTATTAAGCACATGGACCTTTTTTAGTGAGGTGTGTCTGTGTTGTCGTAAAATGAAAACGAATTTAAAAACAAAAAAAATTTAATATTCATAACTTTTTATACAGTATTGTGTGAAAGTTAGGAACTATTAATTAAATTAAAAATGAATAAAAGCTCTCGCTGTTTTTTATCAATTTGTTTGGGTATTAACGAAAAAATGAAACGAAACTCAGGATTCTTCACGATTCGGAAGTCAAGTTACTTCCATGTTAGGCTTAAACATGTCAGATCACCAGTACAAAATACACGAGCTCAAAATAAAATCGACCAAATTTCTTTCGTTTTTATAAATTAAATAAATAAATCTTAAATTAAATTTACTCATCAAGATCACACTATTTGGCTCTGAGTTTAAAATTTAACACTTTATTTAGACAAGTAATTTTACTAATTTTCGCTTTTGTGTTTTTCTTTTGATTTCATTTTATTGTTTGCCGTTTGATGTTAAAACCTAAATCGATTTTTGTCAAATATTTGTCTACATTCTTTTAATTTGTATCATTGTAAATTATTGTAAAACTATTCTTAAAATATGCTTGTCTCTGACCTTTATTGAATGCTTCAATTTAAAGCAAATAATTGTTGTAATTATAAATTCAGAAAAGAAAAAAATACTAATTCAACACTTTATCCAAAGGAAGCACAAATACCCTGGAGATGGAACATTGAATTATCCAAATCAGAAAACTAAACAAAAACAAACGAAAATCCAGGCGTTAATTTAACAAGGCCATTGTACACAGTTGCTTTTTATTTTTTTCTATTCTAGATGTTTATAATTACAGCTGTTATTTTCTTTTTTTTCTTTATTTATCCCATTGTTTTTGTTTATATTTTTTTTAATTTCTATTTTTATCGAATACAAAATCTGTGTATAGAATATGTAACATGAATATACAGCAAGTAAGTTGATAGGTAAACATGTTCTGGAATTTAACAAGATTTGAGTAAATAATTTTTTTAATTTACTACTGTATTATATAAGAAATTAAATGATAATATGAAAACTTATTTGCACTAAAAGCAAACCAAAGACACTTGTAGCACATATGATTCAGTACCATTATGTTACTAATGAGCTCTCTATTCATTTTCAAGCGTGCCAAAAGCAATGGATGAGAGTAGATGGAGGAACAGCTGTTACCTTAACAGATGTGCAACATGTGCACCATACAATTTATGCACTTGGATTTTAAGTTTTATGTTTAGGGAAAAGGTGATAATTTTTCTTGAATTTTTTTTAAAGAAGAATTTAATTAAAAGTTAAAATAAATAAAATAATAAAATGATAAATGTTTTCAAGGTTGTGTTTCAACTGTGAAGGTTACAGTTAATGATTATTAATGCTATGCTTCGATTCAACCTTAATTAGGAGAAAAAGGATTAAGTTTTTGGTTCAACCCAACGTAATTAGTTAATAACAGAATAATAGTGAAGGCAAATATTTCGTTTAAAATTGTTTTTTATGTTTATTTTTTCATTTAATTAAATGATAGCAGTTGAAATTATTTAGTTTTTATCTTTTAATGAATTAATAATATGGCGTTATTTTATTTTTATGTAATTCATTGTTAATCTAAAATAAATTTCAACGTCCCACCCTATCTTATAATAATGGTTATAAAAGGTTATTACCCGTGATTTGTTATTACAATTTTACCGCTTAGTTGGGATAAAAAAAATTTATTTATTATTAAATCTGATTATGAATCTATGAAACGGATCTAGTTTTATCGAATTAATTTCAAAATCTCACCTTGAAAACAACCGAAATTAATAGAACTATTTTAGTCACGTGACAAGCTGTGCGGAAACATACATTATCATTCTAATGCAGTTACGCCGCGATCTCCTCCATGTTGTTGGTTGACTGTTGTCGAGATGGGTGAATCGACCCTCATGTTATTGTCCTAATAAGAGTGCAACAAATTTCAGGATAAGAAATACGTGCACAGTTAAAAACTCGCAACGAATAAGGTTGAAATTGGATTTCGATCGCTTTATTTTTACCAACTTTTTTTATGCGATGAGGGAACTACGGTGACAACAAGCTTGTATGTGGCCTGGTTTGGATTCGAGACAAATCTGCAAGGTTTTTACAAGGCGATATTAAAGGTGAATCAGTGGAATTTCATCGGGAGAAAATGTCCGAATATCAGTGGTAAGTAAACCATCAAAATATATTAATATTCACGCAACCTGTGCTCGAATTTTGGTGCATTAGGTAGCGTTAGGCTTAAAAAAAGAAGGAATGAAAGGTGCGATTATGGAAGTAAACACTCGATCAAATTGTTGTTTATATCGAAAATTTGATAGATAATCACACAAAATCACACATTTAAAGGTCCATAAGGCTGGTGATAACATTCCTGTAATGAATTATATTGATTAGTAGCGAGAATTCGTTACTGAAAACAAATCTAAATTGATTCACTTTATGTTGCTGGATTCGCGATCTGTCATAATCTTTCTTTCATTTTTCTAAAATAAAAAAAAATAAAATAGAAAAAATTATTTAATTAAAATTAAAACAACGTATATTTTATTTAATATAAATTTATTAAAAAAATTAAGAATGTTAATAATTTAAATTGATAGTATAAAGAAATTAGGAATTAAAGGTCGTAGTCAGGCCTAACTGGTTGAGTAGTCATGTATAATAAGAAAACAAGATGGGAATTATGCTAACTTAGCCACAGGTGTGTTTTGTAGACTTTACTTTTCTATGCAGAATTTTTCAAGGTTAAAAGTTTTTGTTGTCTTTGTGTCTATTTTTTGAATTTATTTCGAATTTTTTCGTTATTTTTTAGGGCCTACTCTTTAGTGGATTCCTCAAGAGTGTCTACATTTCTAATATCTATTTTACTCATTGTATATGGCAGCTTCAGGTAATTTATTCGTTATTTGAAGTGTGGAAATAAGTGTGAGAAAGTTTTTCGCTGTTTAATTATTCGTGTTCAATTTTTTTCAGGTCATTAAACATGGAACAAGAAGCAAAAGAGAAAGAAAAGGAAAAATCTAGCTTATTATCTGGAATATCAGGAAATACCAACAGCGCTGAAAATAGTGAGTTGGAATTAATTTTAATAAATCAAAATAATTAAATAAAATGTGTCATAAACATAAACCGCAAATTAATTGAAATTCTCTTTTTGTTGCTAAGTAATTTCAACCTTTGGGGTTTATGTGTGTGAAGGATTTTTAAAAATGAGAAAGAAAGAAAGGAAGTCCGTCCGGTTGTAGAATTTTTACCCAAACACGCACCTGTAATCAGTGACCCGATGCTGGGTAAGGAAGCAGCTGACATTTGATGAGTTGTATTTGTGGCTTCCCATAGCGTGTGTTGGGTGATTTTTCTCTTTTGTATGAAGCAAAGCGATAATAACATGATATCGTGCAGCTTCTCATTTCCGATTTATTGTCTGGAATCATTTACCTATGTAATAACACGTTTTGCGAAAGGTATTCACCTTTTGCAAATCAAATAAATATCTATGGTTTTAGGAAATTGAAAAATAAATAAAAAAAATGTTTGAAATTGAAGTTTTTTCAATTTTTAAACTTTGACACAGTTTAATGATGCTATTTTAATATTTAATTATCTTTAAATTACGGAATTCGACAGGATGAATATTTAATTAGGTTTAATTACTTAAATTAAAAAGATAAATATAAAATGTATATTAATATACATATGATTAATATATTTTTTATTAGACATAAACATGTCATTTGAAAATTTAAAATTATTTTACTGACTATTCGTTATTGTTAGAATAAGTTAACGATTTTTATAATTTACATAAATACAATACGAGGAAAAATTGCGTTGACAGTTTCACTCTACATATTTTGAGAGCATAAAATTGTATTGCTCTTCGTGTTACCTATTTATAATATTTTTTTTTTGTTTGGAGAAAAAAATTAAAAATTTGAAGAAATTTAAACTAAATTTGAATTTTTCAGATGTTCAAACTTTGGACACAATGCAGGCGTTGTGTCTTCCTTTGGGGGCCTCCATATCACTGCTTGTCATGTTCTTTTTCTTCGATTCCATGCAGATGTTATTTGCAGTTTGCACTGCCAGTAAGTAATTTAGTCATTTTTAAAATTTCTTTATTTATTAATAGTTTTGAAGCAAAGTGCAGTTGCTTAATTGATGTATGAAGTAACCCTTGGCTTTAAAGCATCATTTTAATGGGTGTGGTTGTTTCCCTATGAAAACAAAAGGTTGCTTTTATTATTTTTACACCTACTTTACAAGTATATTTATAAATGGGTGATGAAAAGGGAGTTTTTCTTTCTTTAAAAGGAAAATAAATAAAAGAATTTATTGCTGTGGTTTGTGATTTAATTTTTATGAGGTCAGTTTTGAGGGTGATGAAAGAGGCTAAGGTACTTTATTCTATTCTTTCTTGCTCGGGTAATTAATTTTGCAGCGCACTGCCCATGTTCTTATTCTTTTTGTGTTTTTAAATTTTTTTCTGGTTGAGAAAAAACATTCTATTCTGTGATATTATGTGTAATAAATTTTTTTATTTTCTAAGTTTGATTTAGATTTGATAAGATTTTTTATTATTATTGTAAGTTATGGAAAGATTTAGGTAATAAAACTGTAAAAATATAAATTTTGCTGTGACAAATTGATTATAGGATAAGTTAAGATATATTTGTGACCTAAAATTGAATTGAAATTAAATTACATTGAAATTAAATTGAAATTATATTTGAATTTGTCAGTAACGGTTTTTTTTAAATTTTCGTTTAAAAAAGGTGAAAAGTTTCTTGTATAGGTCGATTTTTTTATAGAAATGTTGTTGAAGCGAAATAAGAAACGATAAGTTGTTAAAAAAAATCAAAAACTGGTCAGGTTATATCAGTCACACGATGCGGAAGTTGATTTTGTGAGGTCAAATCAGGTAACGTTGGTTCGTCCACATTTTGAATGGGGGAAATGCCAATGTGCTTTGCTTGACCATTGTATTTGAGGTTACGCCTTTCTTATCTTTTTGTTTTACTAAATACAATATCAGAATAAAAGTTTATTTACTTTTGATAACGTAATTGAATGAGGAAAATAAAATCAAAACAAAAATTGATTATTTTATTATATAATTTTTTTTTAAATTTAAATTTTTCAGTTATTGCCACAATTGCGTTGGCTTTTCTTTTACTTCCCATGTGTCAGTATTTAATTAGACCCTGTTCTGATGGTAACAAGTAAGTTGGAATGAAGTTTGATTCGTGATGATAGATAAATTGATTTTATTTTATATTTTTAGAATCTCATTTGGCGTTTGTGGAAGATTTACAGCAGCTGAACTGATGTCGTTTTGTTTATCCGTTACTATTGTATGCATATGGGTATTAACAGGACATTGGTTATTGATGGATGGTGAATTAAAAATTTAAATTTAAACTTGACATTAAATGAATAGTTAATTAAATTTTTTTGTTTTAATTGCAGCGATGGGAATGGGTTTATGCGTAGCGTTTATTGCGTTTGTACGACTCCCCAGTCTTAAAGTTTCCACTTTACTTTTAACTGGTCTGCTCATTTACGACATTTTTTGGGTATTTTTCTCTTCATACATCTTTAACGCTAATGTCATGGTTAAAGTAGCTACTAGGCCTGCAGAGAATCCAGTAAATAAAAATATATATACTTTGGTAATTAATCAATTTAGATAATTCTATTTATTTATTTACTAATGTTTTTTTTAGGTTGGGGTTGTTGCAAAGAAACTTCACTTGGGTTTGGCAAAAGAAGCACCCAAACTTTCCTTACCTGGGAAGCTGGTCTTCCCAAGGTTTGTATTGATTTTAAAAAGCGATAATTGTATTTTTGTTTTATTTTTTTGTTGTTTATCATGTTCGTTTTTAGTATGCACAATTCGGGCCATTTTTCAATGTTAGGTTTAGGAGACATTGTAAGTGAAATATTTGTTTTTCAATTTAAATGATAATTAAAAGTTGATGTTATAGGTTATGCCTGGTTTGCTTCTATGTTTTGTACTTCGGTACGATGCTTACAAAAAGAATCAAATTAGTTTAGCAGAAGCTGGAGTTCCACCACCAAATCATCTGAATAAAATTAGTTATTTTCACTGTTCTCTTATTGGATATTTTTTAGGTAAATTAATTTCTACAAATCCCATTTACTTGCATGGAATGAGTCTGGAATTTAGTTTTGCAAGTTATTTATGGTAGTATTCACCTTGATTTAATTTTAAATTTTATTTTTTAAAGGCCTTTTAACTGCAACAGTTTCTTCAGAAGTATTTAAAGCAGCGCAACCAGCACTGCTTTATTTGGTTCCATTTACTCTCTTACCTCTACTGACAATGGCGTATTTAAAAGTAAATTGTATTAAAAAATTAATCTCTGAAAAATTAATTTCTAAAAAAAAATATTCTATTTCAAGGGTGATTTAAGGAGAATGTGGAGTGAACCGTTCATAGTTCACGCACCTTCTAAACATTTGGATGTTTGATGGTGAAAACAAAGAAAAATACTGATTATATGTGTGTGTAGTGAAACTGCCTAACGTAGATGTCCGTCCGAAGTGGGCATTGCGTTCGTAATTCCAGGAGAAGTGATAAAAAAATAGGTTCCAAACTTGGAAAAATGATTTCCTTTTCCTCCCTCATCCCTTTCTCTCAATGAACTGATGTTGGTATTTTCTATTTCCATGAGATCACAGGTCACAAAAGACAAGTTTTGTGTGTGGACAGTCGTTTTTATATTAAACTTTTGTCATTCCTCAGTTTGAAGTTAGTGATGATTTATCACGCGTTGTGTAACAATGCAAAAACAAACAAAAACAAAAAAAATACATAGGTGTATTAAAACGAATCTTTTTTTATTTTAACTTATTGTATTTACCAGCTTTGATTGCATGTAGGACTTTTTCCCCAATCGAGCTTGTAAATATTTTGCTGATGTAATAATTTTTTTATTATTAGTGATTTATAATATTTAAAATTTTTTCGTGTTTAAGAGGAGAGTTTTTTATATTAATGAATATCAGATCTATGTAGGATATTTTTTCAATTATGGTTTGCTATGTATTTCATTTTTTTATTTTCTTTTTTGAAAATTTTATTTGAGATCATCGTTTATTTTGTTTTCATTTGTAAATACCATAAAGCAGTCATTTTTTTTGCTTTGAATTTAAAACAAAAAATATTTCTTAAGATTAAAAAGAAAATTATAAACTAAGCTTTCAGTCAATTATTTATTTATTTATCCTTTTTTTATAGGCTACTCTTAACTTTAATGAAAGATCACAACGAAATGTATTCATTAATTCTTGTTTTGCTTCTTCGGCGATTTTACCAATTGTACATCCATTGCCACCTATAACGTACTCCTAGAACAAGAGGAAGAAAAATTAATTTGCTTCTTTTATATTATTTTATTTATTAATATTTACCATCATTCCTTCTAAAGGACAAATCACTGTCACTATAATTCGCAATATACCATTTTCATCTACTTCAAACATTTCTGTATCCTAAAAAAGAAAAGAGAAATTAATTCACGTTTCTAAGTAATCCAAGATTAATATTTACTAGTTTAAGATCGTATGGTATCGCACGTGGTAAATTATCCATTAATTTCTCTCTGACAGCCATTAGAACTATTTCCGTTGGTGTCTGATCAGTTACAAGTGAAGCTGGATGAATCCAAAGACCAGGCTTAGCGCAACTTAAAATATAGTTCTGAAAAAGGATTTTCCTTAAGTTAAAAAAAATTAGTGCTAATTTAGTTGTCAGAGATTACTTTTAACTCCTTAATTCCATCAGAATGTTTAGCAGATGTCATAAATACGCGCTGAAAATGAGGCCATCCACCTGTTTCTTGTTCATCATGCTCATCTTCATCTTCATCTTCGGGTTGAATTTCCATGTTGAGTTTTTTTAATGTCTCCCTTATGATTTTATTCCCCGATTTCGGTTTTTTCGCAACATTTGGTTGGTTGTGAACTTTCAAAATCGGTTGGCCGCCAACTTTTCCTTTAGTTAAAGAATAAGTTATATCTAAAAGAATTTGCTTATGCTTTAATAAATCCACCTATAATTTGATTTAAAAATATTAAATATTGTAATTACTTATAATATAATTTAATAATTTACGTACCTTGTTTAAAACAAGAATGGAATTCTTATTTTTTTGTATATTCAATAAACGAACAATTTTTGGATCTAACTTAACTCTGGTCCATTTATTCGATGCGTCAATCAGAGCTATGACTGAAGTAAAAGTTTATTTAAATAGAAAAGCTAATAAAGACTAATATTTTATTACTTAAATCTGCTTCTTCAATAGATTTTTCTGGATCTGTGACCATATCTTCATTTAATTTAAACCTCTTTTTTTCTCCCAAACTGACCAGCCCAGGTGTATCTAAAAATATCTTTAAAAAATTATTTCAATAACAGCTAAGTTATTTAACTTATTAAAATATAAGCTTACAATTTGTTTATTTCCTTCTATAAAAATTGCTTTGCTTTTATGTCTAGTTGTATGTGCTTTCATTGATACAGAACATATTCTCCAACCCATTAATTCATTCGTTAAAGTTGATTTTCCACTGTTGGTTAATCCTAATAACGCTACATGAAGAATATGAGGATTTCGCGGTTGTAAAATCGGTTCTTGCTGTAAACGTTTTATCTCATCTGTAAAAAAAAAAAATAAAGTATAAGCGCAAGATCTCGTCTGGATGTAATAAACTCACCTGGAGATTTTGGAATAAAACGATTATGTGCGTCATTTCCAATAGATTCTTCAAGTAACTTAGATTCATTTTCGCTCAGATCGCCTCTACCAATACTAGAGTAGTTGAAAGTAGTAGAAAATGATGCCGGATGCCTTAATAATCGTTTGTTTACATGTTTTATTATGCCTAGCATCCTGCATGGCAATTTTGTGAAAGCCGCCATTTTGATTGTTGACAAATTAAGTCTACGTGCAGGAAGAAACTGTTGGTAAAGTGGATATTTGCTTTTATCATTTTATTTTTTAGAAATAAAAAACAAAAACTACTACATTATTAATTCTTGCATGTTTAAAACTGAGTTTTATATTTTAATTAACAATAATCTACAATACAAATCGTTAACAAAAAGCTAAATTCTTTTATTCAAGATCTTCTTCTCTCTCCTCCACATCTTTCAAATTTAACAGCTCCATCACTCCTTTCCCTTTCGTTTCTGTCCGAACTAAATCATCAATTTCTCGGTAGCAGCCAGGATCAATTAAACAAACCTAAAAGAGATTTATTACAAAAAGTCAACCTTAATTTTATCATCAACTGAATCCAATTACCAAATCCAATCCTTTCGAATTATCCCAATTTTCAGATTCAAGTTTCGATACCAACTTCATAATTTTATCCTTTAAACGACGACCTTCTTTAATTGGCAACACAATCTTCAATCTCATTTGTGCACGCTCAATATTCATCACAGTTTTCAACTGTTTGATAACATCCAAAGCCTGGAATTGAACAAGAAAATTGTAAACCAAGATTAAAAAATACAAAAAATTTCCTAATACCTGTTGTTTTGTATTCCGTGTTGGTTTTACAGAATAATGAATATCTTTCATCGCTTTTTCGATCATGGTCACTGGATACGGACGTTTTGTTTCAGGATTTACACACTTATCAGCAACTGTTGTAGCTATATCTTTAAGAGTCGAACCCAATTGCGCTTGCCTTTCTCTTTCTGACACTTGTAACTCTCCTTTGGTTAAGATCTATAATAAATTTCAAATGTTTAAACAGAAATTTATTTATTTTGGTTATATTTACCTCCTTGCAAATTTCAGTTTGATTGTCATTTCCAAATATTTTGATTAAATCCTCCTTCTTAGCAACATGACCTTTTGACACATTCATAAACACTGTGTGGGTTTGTAAAACTTCATCCAGATCTTTTTCACTGTAATAACATTAGAATTGATTTCAGTACTGCGCATTTAAGTTACAAGGTTGTATGATAATTACACATTATTTCTCCAAGATACAACTTTATTTTTATAACATGCGATCTCGAATCTCTTGCCACCTTTCTTCATGCGAACTATCGCGACGTTCGTAAGCCGTATTTGGTTAGTCGGAGTGAATATTGACATTTTAAAATTCAAATGATTCTTCAACAAGTATGAATACTACCAAGGGTGTGTTTGAAAACTGCAAACGGAACAAACATGTTTGTTCGTTCCCTCTAGAGGGCGTTTGAAAACTGACTCGGT
>JAQFZN010000137.1:0-47824 GCA_034687075.1 Geophilus carpophagus | reverse complement strand
TTAACCACTTCAGGTGAAGTGGTTCAACCCAGTTGAATTGGGTTTTAGACCTACCCGGCTGTTCAACCCGTTCAACCCGTTCAACCCGTTCAACCTTTTATCCTGTGCCGCTAAAAACTGCTTCACAGACAAAGCATTATGGGCTGGGCGATCATAACATTTCGAACCGAGGGTAAAAGCATGCCTATATTTGAAAATGCGTCCACTTGTACTGAGTGGAGTGATCAAGCTAAGTCTTCTAACACTGATAGTCAGAATATTTCCTATAGCTGTCTATTTGACTCTCCCTTCCCACTCTTGGTTACTCTTATTTTTTTTGTCGGACTTCGTAGAGTAAACACATAGCAAATTAAAGTCATCAGGAAGCATATTCTCTTCTCTTTTCTGAATGGATGCTGCTATGTAAAATAAAGTAGAATGGTGAGATTCTTATACAGCTCAAGGATTACAACGTGGAGTACTTTACAATGTCATGGAAGATTCATTTTAATTCGGTAATAGAACCAAATCTGATGTGGACACATGCCACAATTGTAAAATCCTAAACCTCTTGGTATAATACAGTACAAACCACACGTTCTTAACCTGGCGGGGATCGCAAAGAAATCGCTTTACAAGACCATTTTTTGTTTTATTGTATTGTCCATATTCACAAAATCCAAAACTGCTACTGACTATGATCATGATTAGATTCATGATTAATGTCACTGACAGTTTTCATATTTGGGTCGCGCCCAGCAGGTTGAGGGTGAAGATTGGTGCTGTATACAATTTTCAGAGAATCTTTTGAAAACTATCTGATACACTTTGTGTGGTTATTTAGCTATAGAAAATGCTCTCAATGTTGATATGGCAACAGAAATGTTGATTAAAGGACTTAGAATAATTTTGACTAAGATACATGCACTTAAAATTAACACAAATGTTGATTAAAAATATCTCTTCATTTTTTCTATAATACTCGTGCTTAAGGTCAACAATTTTGTTGATTAAGAAAATCTTTTCATTTTCTCATATCTTTCTTCTTCGTAGCTTGGCAATTGTACTCACTAATTGGTACAAATCTTTGATGTTATAAAACCATTTTCAGGTTATTTTATGATTTGTTGAACTAACATATTCCAGCTAATTGGCAATTTTCTTAGATACTAGAAACTTATTCTTATTTTGCATTTTTGAATTTAAGTCTGCCAGTTGTAGTGCATTTGCATTGACTTGTGCCAAGAAAACATCTATTTCTTCATCTTCCATTTGGTAAAATTTAAGAAGTCTCTTGCTATCTGAATACTCTTGCAAGATTAACTGGTTCCAGTGACATATTACCCAATAGGCGCGCGTCTATTGCGCCTATTGGGTAAATATGCCACTGGAACCAGTTAATCTTGCAATGAGACCTTAAGCGCGCGAGGGGCCTCAAAAATTACATTGAAGCATCTATTTTTCTGCTAATTTTGCAATGTGTCTAAATTTTAAACCTTATACAGAAGTTGCGCCTAGAATCTCATGGGAACATAATCCGCCACTGACTGGTTCAGAACACACTGCAGCATTTTCCATTCCTTAACCATGCGAGTTAAAACAATTAAATATAACACTTGGGATCATTCATTCAATGCTACAGTATTGAATAAAAGACAAAACAAAATTCAATCACCTGAAAGCAAACATGTTAAGACATGTAAAGATTGGTTATAGTGCTAAATAGAAAGCACCCTGCAGTAAAAGGTGATACATGTGAAACAAACACAGACCAGAATTTGTATACAAAGGACACAATACAAACTAAGTCTGTTAGACTTATCGAAGTGAAGGCATGTAATGACATTATTGCGCATGTAAAAGAGCTGCAAAAAGTTAATTTGGGTGCAAAAGTGCAGTCCCAATAATAAGTGGTAGGTACATTCAGAAAGTAATTTACATAGAGATGCAGGTGCAAATAAAAGTGCAACATTTTTGTGTCACATTTTAGAGTGTGGCATCTGATATAATTTGTATTAAGGTTTGCGTGTGCATCTAATTGTAATTTGTAATTTAAATTTAGTATTTTATGACTAATGGTGCAGGTTTCCTGCATAGTCTTGTGATTCACTGTGACATATTTTTTTTACTTGTTTAACCCTCTCTTTTCTAAGAAATAAACTAGAACTGTCTTACAGGTTAACACTGAAGCTCGTCTCATTTTTATACCATTGATATTTGACTATCTCTGAAAAACTACTCGAAATTTTAAGCATGAAATAATTTTGTGTTACAAAACTTATAATTAGTAGAGACAAAAGGGTTCAGAGTTAGGTGGGCAACAACCCCCCCAGTTTGGCTAAACCATATTTGGCTAAACCATATTTGGCTACACCATATGGGCTACATCATAACTGGGCTACATCATAACTGGGCTACATCATAATTAACAGCTCTTACAACTCTTACAGCTCTTACAGTACTTACAGCATTTTAAGTACAATATTATTACTTCTTTCAAAATTGTAACTTTTATCAAAATGAACACATTGACTTTACCTGTATTTTGCCCTTCTACAATCAATAAGATGCAGCTGAAAATTAATAGAACAATAAAAAGCAGAAATTTGTATTTGCGGCATGAAAACGGCAATTGACACAAACAGAAAACAAAAACTAACTATATCAACTATTTTGTCAAAAGAAGTCAAATGCCAGAAGACCACTTAAAAGGAACTATGGGAATAAAATGGAAGGGAGGTCAAGGGGGTGAGCTCTGACAGAAGAGTTTTCTGTTTAATTAAAATTGATTAAGATACTAAATTCTTAGAAAAAACAAACGAGGAATTTTATACATAATCCGGTTGTTTATTATATATACTGTAGGTTATGTAAATATAATATTTTGTGAAGTATATTTTATTTGTATCGTATATCAGTTGGGTAATTTCCATAATCCAAGCAAATTGTTTATGCTAAGATAGAAATGTAATCTTCGTATGCCAATTAAAAACAGTTATTCTCTATTAAGTTAAACGAATATCAGTTTCTGTTAAATTGTATATTAATTGAAAATAATCTAGTTTCATAATTGACTGCATTGATATATTAAGTCATATGACATTTTCTCGATATTGATCGTAAAAGAAAAAAACCCAGATATAAATATTGTAGAAACTGCTGGTGAATTGTATACATATAAGCAAATCAAAAGTAAACAAAAATTCACACACTATCATATCTTATAAACAAGTAGCAATCATATCTTATAATCATTTACAAACATTCAAAACTTACAAGTTTAGCCCATTTTCTGTGTTGCCATTATTTAGTTTAGCCCATATTCTGTGTCGCCATTACTTTTTTAGCCAAAATTTTTGGAGTAGCCCAAATCTTCTGTCCCCTAGGTATCCATCACCTATTTTGCATGTCGCCGTGTCATCTGTCGCCCAACTGCCAGGCCCTTTATGCATCTTTTTCCTTCATCACATATTTTGACTTAAATTGTGTGGTAAGATGATCCCAGCTTTTGAAGGAACCCACATCTTTGCATCATGTATATGCCTTTCCTGAGAAAAGGTGCCAAGATGACGAAAGGACTATACTGTATATTAGAGATCAATCTGAAAATCATTGATAGTAGCTGAGATGTCTGCTAAACATGGTTTGGCTCTAGACCTTGTTTTATAAAAAGTTAATATTTTCGACTTTGTCCAGTTTGCTGGTGAGTTGTTTGCAACTAATGGTGTTATTATTGCCAATGTTGAGCTTGGTCTACTCACTGGTGTGGATGGAGTTAGGCTCAACACATTTGAAAATCTTGAGTTTTGCAATGGTGATGCAATTGCTGATGTTGATTTGAACATTGGTGGGCTCAGTGGTGTCAGTATTCCTGCAGCATTTATCTGCGAGAATATCTGTTGTAATTGGGTAATTGTTTTAGCTGTTCAGTTGGCTTTGAGTTGTCAATGTAATCTGTTCTGTTGCATCTGCAGCAGCTTTTAGCCTTGCTATTGCTGTTGGGCAAATTCAATCTATTTCTGCTAATTTGTCTGTGATTTGTGTTTGAATATCTGGATAGGTGTTGACCAATCCAAAGATCCTAACTATTTCTTGGTTTGTGTGGCTGAGCATATTTGCAGTTACAAAACTTGTTATAGTAGTAGAAGAATTATTTCCAATTAAATTTGAATGAATCTGTGCTAATATAACTGGTATACAGTAGTAGCAGAATAAATGGGGTTATTCAAACATTGTGGCATAGATAGTCTGGGGCTGTAGGATTGGGTGTCTGTATGTCCTTACTGGTTTGAGTTACAGACCTTTGTGTATCAGGCTCGTAGGTGAGCTGGTCAAGGTTTAATATCCAGAGATCATTTTTTGTAGACAAATCTTCAGAATATGGAGATTATTGAAATTCACTAGACTTGTTGCTTAATCTCCAAAAATGTGGAATGGTCTGGAATGTACCAGATTATCTACCAGGATGTACTTGTTATCCCATAACTCATTTTAAATTTATATTTTTTAGTCAGAAACATCTATTTTGGAAACATTCCAAAAATGGTGAAAGACAAACAGGGAAATAAAATACAAAAACTTTTTTTAATGTCATCACTTACTCGAATCCTCTATTAGATACCGGCAGGTACAGGAGCCGTCGAGGGGTCCCGGCAGCGCCTGTGCTCGGTAGGTGAGACTGGCTTTCCACGGAGTAACCATTTGATGTCTTGTGAGGAACCTAGATGAGGTTATCCCAATGGAGGTTAGCATCAGACTGACTCCTCTATTTGGGAGTGCACATCAAGTGGGAGTGACTAATCAGGGAAGGGCTCTGATTGAGCCAAAACTCCCAGCCTTGGGGCTTCTCTCTGTCCCTCGTGGCCCCCATCATGCTGGTGGTATGATTGGCAATCACAAAGGAAATATTAATAAAGAAAAATTAAACCACTTTGAATAAATACTTCTAGTTTATTGCTGTTTTGACAAATTCGAGATTCCTCTTAAGGAAAAATTGAAAACTTTTATCAACAAAGTATTAATTTTGCACTCTAAAGACTATTTTAAATACAGAGTGTTCACCAAAACGGTAAATGTTTTTAGCTTAATTTTTTTTTAAATTTTTTTGTAGATTTGTTTTGTATTTTCTATGTGATTGCCCTGCTTTTTAACTATCTGATGATACCTTAATTTCCATGATTTAAACACTTTTCTAATGTCAGCAACCATTATTTGTTTCCACTCTTTGTCTAGGGCTTTTTAAAGCTTCTTTACTGTTGTGACACAGTGATGAAAATATCTCTATTTAAGTAATGCATCTGGGTATTTTACAAGAATGTCCTCTTTGTTTAAGAATGAAATTACAAATCCAGATTCTATATTTTCTAAATACACCCATACCTTGTTTAACGGCCGCTTGTTTTACGGCATTTCACTTTAACAGCCTTTTAAAATTATGGCACGTTTTCGATTTACGGCCCACAATGTTTTGTTCTACGGCCCTAAAAACTGTTATTTTATAAAAAATTGGAACAGATTTGAAACAAATTTTTTTGATTCGTTTAACGGCTTTTCGATTTACGGCCAACTTTTCTGGAACCTATCTAGGCCGTTAAACGAGGTATGGGTGTATTCTACAGTTTTTTGGACTATATGGGATGATGCTTTGTCATGATGAAAAAACTAAACTCATCTTACCAAGATACAAATGTTTGCTCAAATAATCATAGGTTGGGCTCAAAATGCAACTAATATAATACTCTGCATTAATTTTAACTTTTAAGGGCACTTGAATTAGTGGTAAAGTGACTCTCACTCAAAACTGCAACCACCATAAACTCTTGTGTGAATCTTTCTTTATGTTCTTTAACCCAACTTTCTGGCACATTATTACCTCTTTTACATAGCAATTTTTTTTCATTACAATTTGTCACATCCATGCTTCATCTAAAGTTACTGCAAACTCAATTCTATCACCTGTTAAATGCCTAATACAGCTTTTTACAATTTGTCTTCAATTTTGAATGTGTTGTGGAGTTAGTTGATGTACAGATCTTTTAAAACTTATTCTCAAATCCAAATCTTTATGAATGATATTACTAACAGTATTCAAGCTAATATGACACTGTCTGACTATTTTTCTTTGACTTGGTGCGTTTTCTAAGCAGAAAGCACTTTTATCTTTTTGATAGCGTTTGTAACCAAATTTTTGAACTGTCGTGGATTCCTGTGCAATTGTTGTAAACACACAGTTCTGACACAAGTTTTTTAGGCCTAGTTGTTTGAGCACATTATCATGAACTTTCATCAGGTATCCTGGTCATCCTCTCCATTTTCCAAAACCCCATTGAAAATATATTTGATTGTGTCTGGTATGGAGATAAGATTTTAAGATGAAAACAACTCTTATTTTAAATGTAAGGCCTTGTGATTAAAATGAGTGAATAAATCCCAGCTACAACAGATGCATTAATCACCAGACATCCTGTTAACCATTGTTCTGGCCCAAAAAGATTTCCATCAACCCAAGTGGTTCTGGTCAATTTCTCGAGTTATCGCTAGAGAGTTGTCGAAGTTGTGGCAATGGTTATTACAATGATAGCTACCGTACTAATTTTTGGTAGCAGTGCCAATCCGGCCATTCAGTGATTAAGTGGTACTGTATCATGAACTATACTATTAAAATTCATAGCTAGAGGTTTCACCATTAAAATTTGTCAGGTGTTCACGGAATAAAATTATAATGCATTCAATTAAATTCAACAAAATTCAATCAAATTTCTAACAAAACTTTAAAAACTTAGTAAATCTATGTACATATCCTAAGAAGTTAAGATTAGACTGGCTAAATATGTGACGAGTTTTGCACTAAGTAACGTAATATTGTTAAATGTTACACTTAGCCTCTAATTGAGCATTGTTACAAGTAGTAATAAATAGACCAGATGCAATAAGGCTAGTAGCATACCAGCATGATTTATTATTTTATATTATTTCTCACTTTCCCAAGAGTTTTTATCAGAGTCACAAGTAGTCACGAGGATTTATGTGACTTATTTATTCTGTGTAATAGTGTTTTGTGTATTATCCTGTATATTATTCATTACAATATATACCGAATTAAGTATTTATGTGCGTTTGTGTCAATCTTTATTTATTTTGTACGAAAAACCATCACAAAATAGAGTTCAAGCCAGTTCTAATTATGGGAGAAGCTTCAAACTATGGAATAACTCAGATTTGATTGGACAATCAATATATATATTTTGCTTTGTCCGTCTGTCTGTCTGTCTGTCTGTCTGTCTGTCATGAAGCTAAAATTGGTATTTCTGATTGGTTCATTTAATCCAATGAAACAGCAGTATTTCTTCTCATCCTATTGGCAGATTTTGAAATTAATTTAATACCAAAATACCAAAATTGCCATATACTGTCCATTTGAATGTTGTATAATAATTTGAACAGTTACTAACTCTTCAGAAATATTTGAATGATTTCTAAATTTGTCAGTATAGAATATGGAAGCTTCTGTAGTTTTTAGAAAGTTGTAAATGAAAATTATTTTGAGAAAACAGAAAATGTATTTAGTTATCATTAACATGAATTTCACCATTAAAAATAAATTTAAATTTAAGAGTTAATAAATTCAATTAATTTCATTTATTTTAACTCAATTGCGCATATGACATCAGATAGTAAATTGACACTAGATGACGCTTTTTATGAACTGAATCCTGCTATAAAAAATACTGCTTCCTACATTTAAAAACACATTTAGATTAACGAATAAATAATAATAATAAAAAACAATTTTTGAGTTCCAAATATTTTAAAGAATCTATATATATATATTTTGCTTTGTTTGTCCGTCTGTCTGTTATGAACCTAAAATACGGATATAAGAATGGTTCATTTTCTCTCTCGAAGGCCAACTGTTAACAAATACACAAAGTTCATGTCATTAAAGATGTGGATTTTTAGCGTGTTTGATTGATATTGATCGCAGCTCAATCTTTTAATTTAAAGGTAAAAAAATGTTAAAAATTAATGCATTTAAAATTAAGTCTTTACTAATTTGATTACAGGATGCTTTGAATTTGTCATCAAAGCCTCCATTTCACAACACGTTATTACTATTTATTCCATTCATCAATGTTTTAAGACTACATGTGTTAATTAAAAGTGCTAAACTACACCGGTTTTCATTCCTTTACATTTAAACATTTTGAATTTAATAGAAATTTAATTAGCCGTGGGTCAGGAAAAAGTTTTAAACATTTTAAACATTTTAAACATTTTAAACATTTTGACAATTCTCGAAATCAATTTTTTTGTTGACATTTTAATTGTTGAATTTAAATGAAATGACATTTGTAATAGACTCAGTCGCCAGATCAAAGTAGCTTTTCAATGCCCAGACGAATACTAGACAGTCAAAGCACAGCAACTACGTCGGTCCAATCGTCGACAAGCTATACAATGCTTCAATAAAGCTCAACAAGACTCCAAAGAAGACCAAAAAGAAGCAGGCATCACTCTCAATCGTGCAAATCAACGTAAACAAAATGCAACTGCTCAAGTGGCGCACAGACAAAGAATGTCCAATAACGATCGAGAATTTACACGAATGGTTGATGCAGAAGCACATATCCTTGCTGGCGATTTTTCGTCAAATTTTGCCCGTGATGCTAAAAGCAACAGAGGCGGAGATTGTCGAAATTTGTGTCAAGCGATCTCGACTTTGGACTTACATTACAACACTCCATCTCAGCATGAATATGCGCGTTCAAGTGGCTTCAAATGCGACAGCAGCAGTCGAAATTGAGAAATTTGCTCTTTTTCTATTGCGTGTTGGAGAAAGACGAAGTGCCAATTGTTAACAATGTGGTCATGCATTTGCCAAGATTCCAAGAGACATGTTTGTACTTTGGAACAAAAACTGCGATGGATTGGCAACACTCATTGACCAAATCTATAGCAACATCAAAGAACATTTTATGGAAGAAGGCTATTTCTCTGACAAGGCTATCTTGACACTGTTCAACACTGATGTCCATGGGATTAATGATAGGGTGACCAACCGTCCCGGATTTTGCGGGACAGTCCCGGATTCTGGGACCGCGTCCCGCACGATGGCCCGTCCCGGAAAATGTCCCGGATTCAGAAAATGCGTCCCACATGTCCCGGATTGGGGATTTAGCAATGACTTTTTTTTTTTTTTTTTTTTTTTTTTTTTTTGGGTTTTAATATTTAGGTATAGCAAAGGGATTCACAGAAAAAATTTCTGTTGATTTTTTCTCCCTCCACCTCTTCCCCTAGATGTCCCGGATTACCACTCCCAAATAATGGTCACCCTAATTAATGACAAGGTTGTGAACATTTTACCCGGTGAAGTACACGAATACCTGTCAATTAATTCAGTTGAAGAGACCGAAGGACTGGACTTTTCCCTTTACCCAGTTGAGTTTCTCAACACTTTGACCATTTTGGGGATGCCACCTCACAAGCTTCATCTCAAAGTTGATGCTCCTGTGATGTTGCTTCGAAATATCAACTGTGCGGAGGGTCTTTGCAATAGAACACACATCTACAAATTCAACAACTTAAAAGAAACTGTTTGTTGGCTTTAATCCTGACTGGTGCAAACAAAGGAAATGTGGCAATTCCACACATACCCTTGGTTTCAACTGAAAGTGGTTTGCCTTTCCAGTTGCGTCGACCACAGTTCCCAGTTTAACTTTCGTTTACCATGACAATCAACAAGGCTCAAAGTCAAACAGTCCACAAAATGGGCCTCTATTTGTCTCACCCCGTCTTTGCTCATGGCCAATTGTACGTTGCATTGTCTCGAGCCACTTCTAGCAAGAGGACCAAGATTTTGATCAATTACAAGGTCCACGAAGATGAACATGGACTTTGCCTCAACAATGTAGTCTATCCAGGGATAGTGACATAGGAAAAAAAGATATGCATGTAGGATACATTTGATTTCGTATGAATTAAATGTTGCCTTGATGCCCGGCCTTGGACGGGCACAAGAACCTTGTCCATAAATAAACTAGTAAACATTTTTATGCAAATATCATATTTTGTAATTAGTTTACGTTAGCGACCTATGATGATTCTAAAATTCCCTTTTTGAAAGTCATCATTATTTGTCAACACTCAGACTGTCTTCTGTCTAACTATGCACGAGAGCTAACCAATGAAATTTGACTCAGTCATGTTACCAAAAAACTGACTTTTCTTCCAGAATAATATGCAGAGAAAACAATCAGTGGCAACTCAGGACTGGATCTATTATTTTGGGGTTTTGTTGTTGCCACAAAGTTTTTGTGATTTGTGTTTGAGGAATTTCCTTGATAAACACAAATGTGTGATAAATAGATTTAAGTTTATTTAATTTGATTTGTTTAGTTTAATTGTAATTTTTTCTTTTGTTGATGTAAGATTTATATGATTTAAGTTGAGTGATTTGTTATTTAAGTATATTTGGATTTACTGGAAGATCTAATGAATCTGATATTTTGTTTTATGTAATTGTTCATATTCATATCTATAATTCACAATTTTAGTTGTAATTTTAGTAGTAAATATTTTAGTGTTCAGTTAATCCAATCTCTTTATTTCCTGGCAATTGTTATAGGTGAGAAAAAGCCTAAAGTAGGAAGCTTTTGTGAGACCAGTAAATTGCGCATTTAGGCGTGTTACTCAGGTAATACGATAGACTATGTAATCGATTAAAAAAATAATGCAGAATATATTTCAAAAGAAAGCAAGTAAAGTAATCGAAAAGTTGAATGAATGCATGACGTGTGATGCAAAGTCAAGAAAGAAAAAATAGAAAAAAAAAATTTTAAAAAAAATAGTTTTTTAGTTTCCTTAAGATGACAAGGCAACTGAATTTCAGACAGTCGCATTGATCTAAGTACTTTTTTTGCTGTTGGTTGCTGAAACTTTCATACGACTTGTTTTGTTTGGTGTAATTCGAAAAGCATTTACACGCTCGTAAAAAAGGAGTAAACAAATGAAAAAGAATTATTTAAAGAAAGCAGACATCGCTTTGGCAATGCAATGAATATTATTTGTGTATTCTTTTAGAGATTGGCACGTAGGTTATTTCATATAAGTAATTACACATTTTTAAAATTTTAAAGTGAATTTCAATATTTTTGAAGCTTTGCAATGATAAAAAATAAAAATCACAGCGTAAACAAATTGGCATTTGAAAAACCAGAAGTTAAGTTACAAATTAAGTGAAGCGATGGCCTTCAACTCAGGGTCAATCCGGTCGAAGAAAATAATGGGCAAAGACCACCCACACATGTGTACGCTTCATGTATCATTGTCAAAGTGGGAAAGGGTTGTGAACAATATGGAAGGGGTAACTATCCGTCTCGTTGAAGTCGCACGTGAAATAAGCTTTCATGCCGCATAAACACGAGCAACTATAACTTCTCCTTACCGTCAGCTTCTATCAACATGAACAGTAAATATAATAACTTCTCAGTAGCAAAATGGATAAATATTGTGATTTTTTTTTTTGCATTACGATGAGTAGGCCATAAACTGAATTTTTTCTGGGAAATTTTTGATTGTATTTTGCTGGGAATGAATGAATAATTTTTGTAGCAAAATTTGTTGTAATGTTACAAGACTATATAAAAATTTTCAAATTGTTGTGATTTTTTTAAAGCAATGTGATTTTTTTTATTGTAGTTATTGCCAATTACTGTTAATGTAAATCATAGCATTCTGTTCTGATATTTTGATTTGTTGTGCCCTCCTTCTGCTTTGCTGCAATTCTTTCAGTTTTATTTCCAACATTTCAAACTAGATAAAAGCTAACTTAATTTAAAATTAAATGCAAACGTGTTATTTGTAAACAGAAAATGTAATAAAATAAAGATTAACAATAAGTTAATTTTTGTAAAGAATCTTAATGGAGATTACATTACGGTGAACAAACGTCGAGAATAATTTATCAAGTTTCTAAAATTAGCTGACAAAGTCTCGTGTACTCGTTCTACGAAAATCACTATCTTTTCTGCAAGCAGTATTTTATTTTCAATAATTTTATTATAGTAGTTGTGTGTTAACATAAATAGCTGATTCTTTTTTTCTTTTTTTTTCACTAAACATTGATCCATTCGGTACTTTTTTCAATGAATTGAGGATGGATTCTTTTTAGATTAAAACTGGATTTTACCAAACTTTTTCCTTCTCCTTTCTTGCAAATTGAATCTCGTTTTCTATTCCTACAAATGTGGTCGCATTTCCATAAGTTAATTGCTTCTCCTCTCCACGTTTAAGATTAGGGTCTTTGTGTGTAACGCAAAGTGAAATACCTTATCACATCAAAGATGTAAGCTATTCTAAAAACTAAAAAGATGGTCTTCTGATTACTTCAAACTAAAAAATAAAAAAGTTTGAAAGAAAAAAATAAAAAAATTGAAAATAACATTATTAAATCGTATAAGAAAGGTATCAAGAATTAAACTGGAGAGTGATGGACTGGAATTTTTTTTTATCTTTTTAAATTTGAGAAAAAAACTAATGTTTTTAAAAAAAAATCGATTGGGAAATGGAAGCACATTAGCTGCAAGCGTTTTTCTTTTATTTCTCACTCTTGAGTTGTTGTATTACAACTAAAATTTCACAATTAAATTGGATCATATACAATTTATTATAATGATATACATTTATTAGATCATAAAATTTCATTATTACACTATATCGAATCTTAATAATATTTTTTATGGCTCTAGTGCATATAGCAACTAAAACATTCGGTGATGAAATGAAATTGCACATTCAGATAGGAATAATGAATTATGGTACTATAATTAATGTTGCTCTTGAGGTTGTTCAACCTCTGCCTAAATCATCAAACTAAACTTAAAGAAAAAAAAATTCAATTTATCAAAATAAATTTCCAAATAATCGTCTTCAATTATATGATGGCATTGTGTGTAATTGTAAATCGATAGTCAAACTGGAAGCGGTAGAAAACCCTAGAGTGACATTAAGAGAAAACGGAAGAAGGCCATTGCAATTCAGGACTGCCAATAAAGTAAAGGAATAACATAAAGTAAAAGTGACCGTTTTTGTTAGAATATTAAGCCAAAAAGTTATTTTATATCGACAGAGCAGTGACATTAAAAAAAATGTTTTTATCCCATTAAAAGCAGATGCGCTGTAAAATAATTTCAGTTTTAGTCGCTTCGTATAGTTCACCAAAGGACAGTGTTAATGTAAAACTTGCACGTACACACATAGATAGAATAAACTTCAATCTTTGAGACGATAAATGACAGCTGGTGCACATCTTTGAATGTCATCACACTTTAATTAAGAAAAACAAGAGGAGTCAAACGGGACGTCTGCCAATCTGACCTTTTCGTTATGCCAGTGAAAGCAATTAAGCAAAACAGGAATGGCAATAACTTTTCTTTTTCCTTTTTCTTCAATCGTGTCTTCATCCTGCTCGATTTAAACCACTCTTGCATGTCGATCAAGACAAGTTGCCACCGAATGCCTCTTAGCAACTACACAGTGATGGCATCTGGAGACAGTAACCATAGCAACAACGCAGATGCCAGGCAGAAATGAAGCTTCAAAATGGAACCAACCATAGCCAATACTTATCTCCATTAAAGTTGAAAGACAGTAAACACTTTAATTAAATACATCCTTGCTCTTCATTGGCTTCCGTTGCTCTTCGAATAAGTACTGTTGGTTTAAACTTATCGAACAAGCCTTGCTTAATCTACTTAGCTCAAAAACGTTATTCGACTTCTTTAGTTTGTGTTAGTATTGCATAACAAATATTTAAATTTGCCTTAAGTCATCCCAAACATATTAAGAAAATATGTTGAAAGCTGACGTCAATTCTGTTGAAGTTGATATGACATTTTCGTTATTTATTGCATAAAACATGGATCATTGCAAATGAATGGTAATTTGATAAACCTCAAGTGAAACTAAACTAATCATTGCACAACTTTAACAAAAAGTGTATTACGTTGGTAAAAAAGACATGGAAGGTAAAACTAATAATGAAATCCTAGTAAAACTAAAGTAAAAAATTTGAGTATGGTTATAAAAAGTGAATGTAGTAATGAATGTCAGATTATTCTTGCTTTAATGTCCGAAGTTACTAAAGTAAATACAAATTTGTAGGTTTATATAAACTAACTATACGATTTACATTAAAAAAATAACAAAAATTGCCAAAATTTGCAACATAAAAGCATGATTTGTTTTTATTCGAAAACAAGCGTTCAAAATATTTTTTTCTATTATTTTTTACTCTTTTTTATTTTTTTTTTCGAAATTTCTATTCTCATTTTCTTCATCATTATTTTATAGCCTAAAGAAATAAACTTTTAGGTTTTATTTCTGAATTTAAGTTAAGATAAAAATTTTAAATGAAACAGCAAAATCAATATTTCAAGTATCCAAACACTTGTAGCATATATTTGACAGATTCAGAAAAAAATCATTAAAGTCTTCATTATTTATTGCTGTTAAGTTCGTTTTTTGCAAAAAAATAACACTTTAATTTGAAATTAAAATTGTTGAGAGTTTATTAAATTTTGCCTCAAAATGGTTTTAAAATGAAGTAACTTACTGCACTACGTCACATTATTGCAATACACGTGTAAAAATTTATTTCAAAAACACTTTTTCATGTTTAAAGTTAAATTCATTTAAATAGGATTATCAACTAATTGCGTTACGCCAATATGATTTCTAATTGCAATTGACCTTTTTCCAGAAGTCGGTTTAATGCGTAATACCGTATCAGTTTATTTTTCGTCTCCTTAATCTTTTTTTAAAGTTAATTATGGTTTCCTGATTAGAAATATGCCCTACAGTTTCTAGTTGATGAAGAAAGAGATGTGCAAATGAGAATTTTAAATGAACTTAATGAGATTGATTCATAACAAGACTTTGCGTCGAAGCAAATTATCCGCTGCACAGAACATTTGAGAAATTTTTTTAATAAACAAAACAAACATTTAGTTTTTTACAGTAACTCGAGTAATGTGCGGTTTTAAATTTGCAAATGCAATACATTAAAAACTATTGTAGTGTGTATAATTTTTTTATTGAATGTTTAATCAAAGTCACTTTTAATAGAAAGAAGAAAAAGCAAATTAATTTTACACTTCACTTTTTCTTTTTAATTATATTTTCATTTCCTAATTCTTAACGTCGATAGGATAATATCAAAGTTGGCAAATGTCTTTACATTGCTAATTACACTTGGGAATCAAAACCTCCCATGCTGAGTCTATGACGCTAGTCTAATTGGCTTCCAAATTAACACCAAGTCACAATTCACAGCTCAACCAGCGCCCTTTGCGCTGCTCTGTAATTGAAATGGTCAAGAGACACTGCAGAGTTGCAAGTCTAGATATATGAAGTAAATAAAGCAAGCATCATTATTTGCATCATCTAAATCATCTAATTAGATTAGGTTATTTGAATCAAACTTTCACAAATCCAATAATTACATTTTCCAATATTGACTGTAAATCAATTTAGAAATTATAGTGCAAGTCATTCGCTTGCAAGATAATAGATGCTGCACAGCGCAATGTAATAAAAAAAAGGCAATTATTTTAAAATACATAAAATAAAATTATTTTAAAAATAAATGAGCAGCATCACACACACAGATGTAATCTATCCCACACTGGCCTCATACTTTGAAAACAAGTAATTTCCAGATTTAATCAGCAAATTTTTTTATACGTTTTCCGCTTTCACAAACACCCTTCTGGTGATGAATCTCGAATCGCAGCTCGGAGCTAGCATCATCGATTCTTTTTCTATGACGTAAAAGTGATGCAACTATGACGTAAGACGAGTTCAGTGGGGCAAATGCGTGCGCACAAATCCGATCACAGCTCAGTGCTAAAAATAGAAGGGCCATCAGGGCACAACCAAAGGGCTACGAACTCTTTGATTCCTAAAATATGTAAAAATATTATACGTTTAATACGCATATGCAGAAATATTGATTTTTTCATTTTAATTAATTTTAATTGTTGTTCTAACTTCATAATTAATAAGAGCTAAGTACCGTAAACACAATTATATCACTTAATTGGTTAACATTCTTTTGCTTAAGCTTAAATTTAATATTTCTTATCAGATAAAGACTTAAAATAATATGACAAATGTAAAACCAGGTGAAGATTGAGAATTTCAATTGGCACCCGTGTCACATCTCAAAAACCCGTGAGAAAAAAAGACCAAGAATAGCATTTGATACTTTATTCAAATCACGTCATTCAATGACGCTCGCTCGCGCCATCGTCACCTAAACATTGACTCACTGATTTGCAAAGATCAAAACATTATTTTGTGTGATGTTTCTAGATAAGTGTTTAAATGAATTTATGTAATAAATATTGCACTAACAATTCTTTTAAAATTACTTAAATAAATGTAGAAGTAGTTTTTTACACAAACTACAAGAAAAACATCAGTTTTTACAATCTTTTTGGCTTCTAGCTATTTTATTGGTTCAACCTACTGGTTCAACCTTAATACTGAAAAAACAATGGCAAGAAATTTGAGAAATCCCACTGGCATGTATCTCGGTTTGCAGAAACCGAGAAACAGAACCGATTGGATCCAATATTGAAGACAGAGCAGAATATCAATGAATGTTTCACCAAGACATTGTTTAGAGAAGCAAATTCGATTTAACCTGACAATTTCTTAAAAAATAGATGACGGAAAAACTTTAGAATAAAAAATTCTTTACTCATCTTTAGACTTGAGTCTCAAAGTCACAATTTTACGACAGAATCAATATAATGTTCTTGGCCTCGCTCAATCATCATTTACACGCTCCCTCTACCAAAACATCCATCTCTTTCGCAAACTCCACCAATCAAATTGTGTTGGGAAACAAAAATGGATCTAGACAATCTTTCAAGCAGTATCTATTAGAACATTTCTTCATTAGATGTTGAAATCGTGAAACGGACAGAAAGGGCTTAGCTTTACATTACTGAAAGAAAATGAGGTCAACCATTAGGGATTTGAAGCCAATTTTTTCCTTTAATTTAAAGTAAGTGAAGTTTTACGAGAATTTTATTTAAGTAGAGTATTTAATTAGCATGTCGAAACCGAACATGTTTGAACAAGTTTTTACAATTGTTTTTAAAAGTCTTATTGCATTTGTTCATCTTGAATGCGTTTAATTAGCCAAGATAATTGAAAAAGAAAACATGTTACAATTTTCTTGCTGCATTTATCAAAAAGTAATAAATAAACTAATTAAAATTAATAACCTGCCCATTGATTACGAAGAATTAAAGAAATAAATCTGATATTGTGAGTTCAGCGTCATCAAAACAAAGCTTTCTAGAAAAAGAAATAAATCTAACAAAAACATAACATTTATAAATCCACTTGAGTGTAAATTCCATGATACATTTGTGGTTTGTGCAACATGAAAAGAAAAAAAAATTGCCCATCACGTGTGGTGTTTATTTCCGTCGTTGCCAAAATAAAATGGACAACACAAGACCATGGTGTTTGTGTGTGACAGTGGAAAATTGCCCTAAAATACAATAGTCTCGGTCTGAAGCAACAGCACTAGCAACAGCAGCACAACCAAATCAATAAACTGGTGCACCACAGCATCCGAATATAGAAGAAGAAAAATCAAAGCCAACGAAACAGGAAGACAAAAAAAGAAGACAAAAAACTGAATTGTCACATGATAGTGTTAAATGACATTTTTCAATTTTTTTGATTATCAGTTTTTTTTTTACTGTTTGTTCAATTTTATTGCAATGTTCTGTACAAAGCTTTTATTGAGAAGGCGCCATATTTTGTACTTGCAGTGTAATACAAATTATACATTTCTTTAATTAAAACAAAAGTATTTTATGCATTTTTCTTCAATTTTTTTTTCTAGCTGTCAAGATTTATTATTGTCTGATTTAATGTAAATGCCTGCGGATTTCATCTCACCTAATGCTACGACCCTTTTGACCCGACTTCTGCTTTAAGTGAAGTGGTAACTTTACACAAACAACACAAGCATTTCTGACCCAATTTATAGATGTAGCAATTAGACTAACACTCAAAAGCTGTCCCAAGAGACCCATTGAAAGAAGATAACAATACTCAACTTTGTGAGGTCTAACTTTGTGTAAGAATATCAAACGCGTCTCATTTATACAAACACTTGACCTTTTTCTAGAGCTAAACCAACTGCTTTTGGGCTTACTCCAAACAAAACAATAAGAAATGATTTAAATCCTCTGGCAGTTGAAAAAAGCCGTATCTGGTGACTTATAAACAGTATATTTTGCATTCCATCGATTTTTTTTATTAAACTCTTTTAAATTAAATCAAAATAAAAAATTTACGAAATATTTTAATAACAAAAATATTTTTTTCCCTGAGGGAATACTAGTTCTATTAAATTATAACTTTGAAAAGACTCAATGATCAATTTATTGTTTAGCATCATTTATCATTATTGACCTTTGAGATAATGATGTTTTTACTGACCTTAAGTGATGTTATTACTGAGACTGATGCCAAGTTAAGAAAATGCAGATATCTGTTAATGTGAAAATTTCTCCTTATCAACAAGAACTTAATTAACCCAAAGAAACGATTACAATGGCCTCCTTATCACCTTCAAGAACGAGCTGCAAACTCCCATCAGATGTCAGCAGGCCAATTGCTTTTTAACTACCCAACTTTGGCCTACCACAAATAAAAATAAGAAACTTTTTCGTAAGATGATTTGGAGCGGAAGTAGTAAAAATGGAGTTCTGGACTCATACTTGGCTGGACGAAAGCAATAAAGTAAGATTTAACATCTATTGGATGTTTTCCTTCAATCAATGAAGGAAAACTCAGTCGCAACTACAGTAAGTGCTTTGGATGAATGCCAGCGCATATTAAAAGAGGGGAATGAGAACCAAATTCCTTGCATAAATGCAAACACAATAACACTAGCAAATTATCCCAATTGCGCCAAATGACGTCAACAATTATATAAACACCAGCCTATAAACTTATACCAGGGTCGAGAGTTCAAATTTATTTCTCTGCTGTGTCAACAAGAGTTTGTATTCGTTTACAACCATTGCGTGTCGTCTTTTCATTAACTTCACGTCCGTTTTGACTATTTAGTTTTTACAATGTAAAATGCTCTCTTATAGCTAAATATTTATTGATTTTCTAACATTAATTTCTTCCTATTCTACACAGCATAAAAACTATTTTTGGCTTTTATTATAAATATTGCATGTTAGTTTTGGTTTAATAAACAGAAAACTGCATATAATTTAGCTTTTGTTCTTGCATTTTTAAAAATTAAATATGTTAATTTTTATATTTAATTACTGCTTTTATTTTGACACTAAAAAACTTGTTTTCTCTTGTTTATATTTTTTGTTATACCATTTCGGCGAATAATAGCGCAATAATTACTGGCGTATTTCTTTTAGCACGTTTTAATCGTTTTTTTTTTCACTAACACACAATTCCTTCCTTACGTAAAAAAATCAATTTGATGCTTTTTGTGCTCGCACATCAATACACTACAAATTCTATTCCGCATCGATATCATCCTTCTTCGAGTTTCCCATCTTCAATTTTATACTTAATGTTTTAAGAGGAGGTCTCCATATTGGATTCTTTGCTTGAATCTAGTTCCAAACCAAGTCTTCGTTTATCATTTATCACGATCACAACAAACATTAATTTTCCATTCTCCATTAATTAATCAGTCGTTCCATACAGTATACAATTAAGCGATTCAGAAGCAATAAGTGATCAATCAAAATTGTGGTCTGCACTTGGCTTTGTGTCTTTCTTTTCCCTTTCTCTTGGCGTCTCCAATACTTTCTCGTTGAGACTCACTAGTGGTTTCCCAGGCTGTATGCTTGGTCGGAGGATGACGACCCAGCCCATCGGTAGTGCGCTTGGCCGGTCAATGCCAATCAATTGAACTTCACCTACCACCACTACCACCACTTTTCCCACGTTCTACAAGAATAGAGATCGGAACAAATAAAATCATCGCGATGTGGTTTGAGACTGCCAATATTACTATTATTACTAAACCCACGGCTGTTTTTTCTCTAGCGCAAACTATATATATATACTTTTTTTTAATAAAAGTGCAGAAAATAAACGTTCTATATTTAATACTTGAAATATGATTAAGTATTAACAAAATGTTTCACAATTTAGATAACGAAGTATAAATAATTTACAGAAAAAATTGATACAAAGTTTGTTTATATTTTTATTTTTTGCGCAGTTTCCACATCCTTTTAGTAAAGAACAAACGTCTAACTTCATTATCTTGGCTGAAAGCCTTGTTCTGTATTGTGTCCATAAGTCTCACTCACTTCTATCGCTGTTTACAGTTTCCATGGCAACCATGAGGCGCCATCAATGGACAAGAGCTGAATCCTCATAAGTTGAAGGAGGTTTTCGTGAGTAAATGGCCCCTCCGAAAAAAAACATTCTTCTGTACAGATATCACCAAAATGCACCCTGTCTGCATCAAAATCCTCTTTTCTGAGCAAAGCTTCTCGCCGAATATTTTCCCCAATTTGATATTCTTAGAGCACTTAGGATTGCATTTACCTCTCAAAAAAATATCAAACAGCACAAGTCTTCTGTTTTTTGACACTAAATTTTAAATTTGGTTTCTTATTCAGTTGTAAACTCGAATATAATTGTCAATAATCTACGTACAATCAAACATAAAAAAAGAAGTTAAAATTCAAACGATTAAACAAAATTCTACCGCATATTGCAATATTTCAAAATGAATGCTAATTCTTGCGTGATCAATAATATTTATCGCCTCTGAATAAAGCGTATTATTTAATCAATAATCAAGAAAACAACAAATGCTTTTTTTTAACCCTAGAAACCCTTTTGTTTATGTATAAATATTATTTTATGTGCAGATTGTGTATAACTTTAATACTTCTCCAGGTAACAAGACAAATGTAATGACGTCATTGGTTTGAAAATGAAGTTTAAAAATAGCAAGCGAAAAATTGCACGTGAAAATAACATTAACAAGTCCCCAAACATTAAGAAAATCAACAGTTCTATTGATTGTTTACAATTGTGTTGAGAGTTGTCCAAAAAAATCAGTAAATCATTGCTAAATAAAACAATAACTATCACATAAAATGATATAGAATTGAAACCACTCCAAGTTTATATTTCATTAATGAAGATAAAAAACACTTGAATCATCATTAAATGCCTATCGCAATTGAAACCTTTAAAGCACTCACCTTCAATGAGTAATGCTAAGCAGTGAAGCCAACATTTAGGATGAGCTTTCGTCCGTGCTGTTTCTTTCTGTCGTTCTTCTGTTTGTTTTAACCATACATACAAATATTATACTGGGAATAAATTTGTTTTTTTTTTCTTACAAAAGTCCAATTGAATCTGCTGCATTTGCTAATGCATTATTTTATCCGAGCTTTCACTCTGGCTGCGAGAGAGGCGCCAGCCCGGCTGATATCCAAGGAGAACACGTGGTTTGGATCGAAGTCTGAGACAGATCACTGTGTGCCCAGATGCAGCGGTCTCTCTGCTGCAAGGATTATGGGAAATTTTGTGAAATGACGTCACAGCAGGCGCTCTTAGTCTTCTTACAAGTCACATATAACGGTGATAAACCGCAACAGATGCGCATTCGTTTAAATTGACATAACGAAATCGAAATCAGCAGAGAAATGAAAAGTGTGAGTAATCGATTTTTAAGGATGAGCTGCAACTTGAGTATGAAATTAAAATATAAATCAATATGCATGTTACTAATAATTGCATATTTTATATCTTTCAACTTCCTTTTTTCAATTAAAATGACAATTTTCAGTTGCTAAATAACAGAGAAGGCACCAGCAACAACAGATCAAACTTTTATTTACAACTAAGCAGGAACTTTTCCACCTGTCTACTAGTTATTCGACTTGACAACAGTAATCAAAAGTGTAGTTTACGACCTTGATAACCTGCAATTTCTCACCCAACATTTTTATAAGAGAGTAAATTCATAATTGATGCAATCAGAAAAGCGTTCTGTAATATTGATTAATGTATTAAAAGTAATCCGAATACTGTATAAATACTCACATTTTTTTAATTATTTTTTTCTCTTAAAAATTTATAGAATACAGTAATGCATCGTATGATTTTATAATCTTCTTTTGCAAATTTTATGATATATTGCAAATGCGTATTTGCTTTCTGCATAAGAGGGATTAAAAATAACCAGAAATTAAATTTTGTATTTGCTTATTGATATTCATAACCATTGCTAAAAATAGGAGCGATTGCTAATAAAGTGTCATCAAAATCCCGTCCTGACGTCATAGTGACCTCTGCAATAAAGGAACGCGCGTAGATTCGTTGTTATGACGTGATCTGCTGACGCCGTGTGTCAAAGGATGCAGAAAATGTGTCCAAATTTGGGAACAAATACATGAGAAACAACAATTCATGTTGCATTTCTCTGCTTCATCACTATGCAAGTAAAACAAATATCCTGGGGTATATTTTGTCGAAGGATTAATGCATTTGTTTATTTTAAACATTCCATGAATTAAAGCAGTAAAACAAAATAAACAAGTGCCTTGATTTAAGTTTAACAAGAATGCATGTGTAAACTATCTGAAAGCTCAGAGGAAAATAAAAAATTTTAAGTATTTATCTTATCAATATTTTATTTTTATGGTTTCAAAATTATTTGGATACAATCACGAATAAAACGCATCATTTGTAACGTGAAGATAAACATTTGGTAAATAAATACAGTATTGCTACTGGCCGCAGTGTTTTTGAGTTAAAAAGATTAAAACCTTCGGCGCCAAAAAAACCATCAACTTTACTCAACTCGCCTCCCACTTTCACCTAGAAATTTGAATGTGTCTGGTCTGCATTAAAGTCTGTAAGCTAAAATTATTAATGTGTGATTTCAAAAATGATTTAGTACAAGACTGTACTGCTATCTTCTAATCACCGATGATGTAACAGTCTTGGCTTGATTGAACATCCACAAGATGAGATGGAATTGGATATTTATCACTTGCATCCGGGGTTTATGTATTAATGATACGGTTACCATGGTAATGTAACACGAGCTTTCTTGCTTGATTAATAACAAATGTAAAATATAAATAATTACAAGAATAGTTTTTATTGTATTTTTATTTCATTTGCTGCATGTTAAATTTTAGCAAAAACGGAATCTATTTTTTCTTTTTTTAGATTCAGGTTGGTAACAATTTCGATCGGCCATCTGGTGCGAAAATCTAGAATCATCATTTTCATGGCCGACGAACTTATTAGTAATCATTGTCGTCTTGTTTATCTCTTAACTGTTTGCCATTGTTTATTTTAAATTATTAATCACTTGAAAGGTCTTTTAAAAATCTTTTAGCCAAGTGATAGAAAATATGGCACCCAATAATACCGGCCATTTACTTAAAAATTTGCGATTACTTATGAAAAATACGAATTATGTCACAGAAGCTTTGCAAGCATACATTATTCCATCAGGCGATGCCCATCAGGTTAAAGCAAACGATTCTTACATTTTTTAAAGAGAAATATCATTGATTTATTTATGCATAATTTTAAAAAATTAGAGCGAATATGTTGCTGAATATGATAAAAGAAGAGAATTTATTTCTGGGTTTACTGGATCAATGGGTAAATTTGTATAATTTTTAATTTTTGCATATTCAATTGCACTTTATTGAATTATTTTAGGGACTGCTGTGGTTACTGAACGAGAAGCTGCTTTGTGGACTGATGGACGATATTTTCTACAAGCAGAAGAAGAGCTTGATCAAAACTGGGTATTGATGAAAGAAGGTAAGCGTGCAAAGAATTATGTGAGATTAGAGAAAATAAAGATGAAATTTGTTGTAGGTGTTGCTCATCCTATTACCCAAGCAGCTTGGTTGAATAAAGTTTTGCCATCTGGGAGTAGAGTTGGAGTTGATCCATTTTTAATGGGTGCAGGTATTTATTTTATTATATTGTTTTTATTTTAAAATTATAATTTGATTTATGTGTTAATTTGGATCGATTAACAGATAAATGGACACCATTATCAAATCAACTTGAAGCAAATGGACACAGTTTAGTCCCGGTTCTTCCAAATTTAATTGATCTGGTATGGGAGGATCGACCATTACCACCTTCCAATTCAATCGTAGTTCATCCTTTAAATTACACAGGTTTCATCTCTTAACATTTAATTGAATTAAAATATAGCATTTTAATGTTATAATATTTTAGGGAAACCTTGGCAAGAAAAGGTTAAAGATGTTCAAGCAAAAATGACAGAAAAGGATGCCACCGTCTGTATAATTACAGCTTTGGACGATATTGCCTGTAATTACACTCGAAAGTGTACATGAATTTGATTTTTAAAATTTTTAAATATTTCTAGGGTTACTAAATCTGCGGGGGTCGGATATCGATTACAATCCAGTTTTTTTCGCATATGTGGTTTTGACACACCATTCAGTCAAGTTAGTCGCACATATAAAAACAAACATTTGTTTACATTGAGAGTTACAAAATATTGATGTTTTATGTATTTACTTTAGTTTTCTTGTAGATGAACCTAAATTAACAAATTCAGTTATAAGTCATTTAAAACCGGAAGAACTGACTGGCATAGTGGTGAACGTACATCCTTACACAAGTTTTAAAGATTTTATAAATAACTTAATGAGTGAAACGACAGGAAAAGTTTGGGTACTTAGAAATTAATTTTAAATCATATTAAGTATCTTTACATTACCGAATTACTCATAGGTAGATAAAACTGCGAGCTACGCCGTTCATAATTTAATTCCGGAGGTAGGAAATAATTTATAAAATAATTTTTGATAACGAAAAAATTAAAAAATAAATTTTTTTCTTTTAAGAAACGTCGTTTTCTTGAGCCGTCGCCTGTTGCACCCATCAAGGCAATTAAAAATTCAGTTGAAATTGCAGGAATGGAGCAGGCACATATAAAAGATGCTGTTGCACTGTGTGAATATTTTGCTTGGCTAGAAACTGAGGTTCCAAAAGAAAATGTGACGGAAATAAGTGGAGCAAAAAAATTATGTCAATTTAGAAAGTTTGTTTGCTTGGTGTATTATTAACTATTAACTTTTATTACATATTTCTTTAATTTCATTTGTTAGAGAACAACATGATTTTGTTGCCCTCAGTTTTGAGACCATTTCAAGTGTTGGGCCAAATGGTTCTGTCATTCACTATCGCCCAACTAAAGAAACTGATCGACCCATTACCACACACGAACTCTACTTAGTTGATTCTGGTGGGCAATATCGAGATGGCACAACTGATGTTACAAGAACCGTTCATTTTGGTACGCCATCACAATACGAACGGCAATGCTTCACATGTGTTTTAAAAGGCCATATTGCATTAGCAACGACAATATTTCCAGAATATCTTAAAGGTAAAGTTATTAAATAATCTTATATTTATTTATTCTATTTGCAAAAATTTTAACATTCGAATTGTAGGTCAAATGCTAGATACAATTGCACGAACAACATTGTGGGAACAAGGTTTAGACTATCACCATGGAACTGGACATGGAGTTGGCTCTTATTTAAATGTTCACGAAGGTGTTATCAAAACAATAATAAAATCATATTTACTATTTATAAATATATTCATATTTTTTTTATTTTTTAAGGTCCCATGGGAATTGGTAATCGAGTGATGCCGACTGATCCAGGACTTCAAGAAGGAATGATTGTGACACTAGGTTAATTTATTCCTCAATTCATTCATTTATTTATTTTACTTCTCAAGTGTAGTAAAATGGTATTATTTTTTTCTTTCCATAGAGCCAGGTTATTACGAAGATAACAAATTTGGTATACGAATAGAAAACGTTGTGCTGGTGAAAAAAGCTGAAACAAAATACAACTTTCGTAATCAAAGTTTCTTAACTTTTCAACCAATTACATTGGTTCCCATTCAAATTAAAATGCTGGAACCATCGATGTTAACATCAAAAGAGGTACAAAGAATTTTTAAAAATAGTTGTTGGATTTTTTTTTCTAATTGTATATTTAATTGTTTCAGATTGAATGGCTTGACAATTATCACCAACAATGTCGCGAAGTAATTGGTAAGGAATTAGAAAAACAAGGGCGTACACAAGCTCTTGATTGGTTGTTAAAAGAAACACAGCCTTTAGGCTGAATTGTATAAATTTTAACCGAAATACAGATTGTTTTTATATCATAATAATTTGGAGTTCTTATTTGGAGTTGCAATGGTAGAAAATACGAGTTGTAGAAGTTTTAACAGAAATGCTAGTTACAGCTGATAGCGATTGCTGGGTTTTCCAATGGGAAATATATATATTGAAAATTTCATGAGATAGTTCTATACATTTAATGTAAGAATAATTATTTTTTCCAATAATTTTCTAGCAGATTTTATTATTGTGTTTGTACACAAGTCGTTTAATCACAAAAGTTAGATAGCTAACTAATATTGAATTGTATCACATTAACATGTAAAGGCCTGTAAAATGATGATTTGTCTGCATTACAGTAGAAACTGCGCTTGTCTATTAGAAAACTAGAATATTTTTGAGTTATCTTGCACAAAAAAACGGTAAGTTGAATGAAATCATAACTTTGCTTTCTGGTTTAAAAAAATAAAATTCAAACACAAATTTTGTTTGTATTTTTATACACCAACTTTATTTTTAAGTGGATCACAAAAAAAGGAAATTCAAATGTACTTAATAAAAGTAAAGAATATTTTAAAATTTGTTCCACTAAAACCATTTAACATTTTGTTTGAAAAACTTTACTTTCAACCTATTTTTATCTACATATTGATAACTCTTATTAGTTCTCTTATTCAGTTCAAGGTCAAGTGAATATATTCACTGAAAAGTGATTTCATAACACTGGTTTGTTTTATTCAATCATGACTGCATTTGTTATTAGGTGTATATTTGCATTGGCTCTTGTTTTTTATCAAAGGTAATTGAATACTTAAATTTTAAGTACTATTACTATAAACCGAAATTGAAAAGATACGATTTTTCAAAATAATATCACTGGTACAATTTTCCATTGATTCATTTTGTATTTTAAATCAGGTCACTTTAAAATTTTTTCAGTGAAGTGATTAGCACAAAATGGATTCCTAAAAATACAGATGAATTGCTTAAAAGTTTACGAGAGCTTATGAAAAATCCTAATAACGTGACAGGAGCTTTGCAAGCGTATATAATTCCTTCAGATGACAGCCATCAGGTTCATGCAATAAATTTCACTAAGTAACTTCAAAAAGTCTTACAGTTTATTTTTATGTATTCAAAAATTTAAAGAGCGAGTATGTTGCTGCTTGTGATAAAAGAAGAGAATATATTTCAGGGTTTACTGGATCAAGTGGTAAAGCCGAAAAGTTTTATTTTTTGTTCTGTAGATAATTTTTCTTTGTTCCTTATTTTAGGAACTGCTGTGGTTACTGAACAAGAAGCTGCATTGTGGACAGATGGACGATATTTTCTACAAGCAGAAAAACAACTTGATCATAACTGGTTATTGATGAAAGAAGGTTTGCATGCATATAATTAATAGAAGATTAAAGAAAAAAGATGAAATTTGTCGTAGGATTATCTGATACTACTACTAAAGCTGAATGGTTAAATAAAGTTCTGTCACCTGGAAGTAGAATCGGAGTCGATCCTTTTTTAATGAGTGCAGGTACATCTTATTGTTTATTTTATTTAGTTATTAGTCTTAATTTAATTTAGCTGATTTATTAATTTGAATTGATTAACAGGTGAATGGACTTCGCTGTCGAATGAACTTGAAGAAAATGGAAATAGTTTGGTTCCAGTTCTTCCAAATTTAATTGATCTATTGTGGAAAGATCGACCATTACCATCATCAAATCCCATTGTTGTTCATCCTTTAAATTACACAGGTTTCATATTATAACATTTGCAATAAACTCCCGATTAACCAGGGCTGAAATATCCGTGATCACTAAATAATGACGAAAAATTTATACTAAAAACTCTCTTAAATATGTGTTCTTATATGAACTTTTTAAAAATATAGATCCATATGAGCATACATTTAAGGGGAAAAAAAGATAAAAACAAAAATTGAATCACAGCCATGTATTTAAGTAAATACTGGAAATTATACATTTACAAAAAACAACAAGTAAAAAAAGATAATTCGCTCATTAATCAGAAAATCAATTTTATGGCGTCCCAGTTTAATCACGACTCTATTGTAACTGAAATTAAAAATTAAAACGGTAACATTTTAGGAAAATCCTGGCAAGAAAAAGTTAAAGATGTTCAAGCCAAAATGAGAGCAAAGAATGCTACCATTTGTATAATTACTGCTTTGGATGACATTGCTTGTAATTCAGCACATGACTGAAATGAAATTTGATTTTACTACAAAATTTAAAAGTAATTTTATAGGGATGTTAAACCTACGTGGGTCAGATATAGACTACAATCCAGTTTTCTTTGCCTACATAGTTTTAACTCTGCATTCAGTTAAGTAAGTTAAACATGTGCGTACATGCAGTGGTTTTATGGAAGGAGTTAGGATGAAATTTTTCTGAAGGCAAATGAAAACATACATTCGTTTATTTAAAAGATTTGATATTTTTCATGAGAACTTGCTTGTGAAAAATTCTAATTAAACTTCTCATAAAATAAATAATCAAATATCCAAACATTTTCCTGTTACACCACTGTGTACATGCATGTATTTTTTTAATTTCATTTGAATTAAAAACATTGCTGAATTTTACGTATTTTTAGTTTTCTTGTAGATGAACTCAAATTGTCAAATTTAGTTTTAAGCCATTTAAAACCGGACAACTTGACTAGCATTCAAGTGAATATACATCCATACACAGGTTTCGAAGAATTCATAAGTAATATAATTAACGAAACATCGGGAAAAGTTTGGGTATTAAATAGGTTAAGTGTGTGAAACAAAGCAGAAATAAGTACATGTACATACATTTTGGAATAGGTTGATAAGAAATCCAGCTATGGCATTCAAAATTTAATTCCAAAGGTAAGAAATACCGGTGATTAATAGAACAAACCTAGAAATCATGAATGAAATATTTATCAAAAGGACCGTCGTCTTCTGGAGCAGTCGCCAGTAGCACCCATGAAAGCAATTAAAAATTCAGTTGAAGTGGCCGGGATGGAACAGGCACATATAAGAGATGCTGTGGCTGTATGTGAATATTTCTCTTGGTTAGAAAACAAGGTTCCAAATGGAAACGTAACAGAAATTAGTGGAGCAGAAGAATTACTACAATTTAGAAAGTTTGTTTGTGCATGTATGAATTGGTAACTCGTACATTTGCAATGTTCAATGTTTTTTTTAGAGAACAGCACGACTTTGTTGGACCCAGTTTTGAGACGATTTCAGGTGTTGGGCCGAGTGGATCTGTAATTCATTACAGAGCAACTAAAGAAACTGATCGGCCCATTACTACTCATGAACTCTATTTAGTGGATTCTGGTGGACAGTTTCTAGATGGCACAACTGATGTTACAAGATCAGTTCATTTTGGTACGCCGTCGCAATATGAACAGCAATGTTTTACGTACGTTTTGAAAGGTCATATCGCTTTGTCAACAACAATATTTCCAAAATACCTTAAAGGTAAAATTATTAAATAATTTTTCTTACATTTATTAATAATTTACGAACTTTAGGTGTGTCACTAGATACATTAGCACGGACGACGCTATGGGAACAAGGGTTAGACTACCAACATGGAACTGGTCACGGAATTGGTTCATATCTGAATGTTCATGAAGGTAGAAGAAGATAAGATAAAATTAAATGGGTATAAATTTATTTCCGTTTTCATTTTCGTTATATTTCAATTTTAATAAGGACCTATAGGTATTGGGAGGGGCTACTTAGCCACTGACTCAGGACTTCATGAAGGAATGACAGTGACAATAGGTTAGATTTAACATTATTCTTACAATACACCAATATCTCCCTACAAAGCTTTTCAACACAACGGCCTTTGCTAATTATGCATGGATTTTGATTTACGGTCTTATTTTTTATGTAACAGCATTAAAAGTGTTCCTTTCTGCTTTCATTGTGTTTCAATTTCAACAACAATAATTGTATGACTTGTTGTGCAGCCATCTCGCTTTACAGCCAACTTTTCTGGAACGTATCTGGGCTATATAGCGAAGTATTGGTGTATGATAAATTTGTACAAATATGTATTAGTTATTTTTTCTTTATATAGAACCAGGTTATTATGAAGATTACAAATTTGGTATACGAATAGAAAATGTTGTTTTAGTGAAAAAGGTTGAAACAAAATATAACTTTCACAATCAAACATTCTTAACTTTTCAACCAATCACTTTGGTACCAATACAAGTTAAAATGTTGGAGCTTTCAATATTAACATCAAAGGAGGTACTAGAGAAAATTCCTTAAACAGTATCTGTTTATTACAACAAGTTGATTTTTACATTTAATTATTTCAGATTGAATGGCTTAATAATTACCACCAACGATGTCGCGAAATCATTGGTAAGGAATTAGAAAAACAAGGGCGTACACAAGCTCTTGAATGGTTGTTGAAAGAAACTCAACCCATAGGCTGAGTTATAAAATAAATGTTTAAGAAATACTGTATTTTGTTTTACACATCATAATATTTCGGAGTTCTTATTCTTCGTGTTCTGGTTGATGCAATGGTAGGAAATACTGGTCTTTGCAGTCGACTTGTAGATGTTTGAACGAGATTATTAGCTAAATCTGACAGCTCTTGGTCACCTGGGCTTTGCAGTAGTGGATCCATATCTGAAAACATCTCCAGAGAACTCTCTAGAAGCGCATCGTCAGTCTTAGGAGGGTCGAACTGACGCAGGGGCAAATCCAATGCATCTAATGGAATACCAGATGGAATACCAAGTTCTGATACCCCCGTTTCTGATTCGTTTCCACCACCAAATGATTCTAAAGGATTTTCTCCTAAAGCGCCTTCAATATCTCCTATCATATCTAAAAGATTATCATCACTCCCAGTTAAATCGACTCCACCAAGAGCTTTATTTATGTCTAAATCAGACGAAGGAAGATCATCATCAACTTTTTCGTTTGGATCAGACAACATTAAAACAGCAACTTCTTCAGGTTTGCCAGATAACTGTTTGTTTGGAATGTGGAGGGACATTGAAGGTACAATTTCGCATAACGAACTACCAATTAATTGGGTGACTTTGCTACCGAGTAACAAAGATGTAGCCGAATTTTGCTTAGGTCCCAGTACAGCCCCGGATGATGCAATGTAAGCTTTTCTTATATTTGTATTTCGAACAAAAGCTGATGACCCTGATGACAGAAGAGACTGTGTTGTATTAATGGTTGATCCAATTCCTGGAATGACATTTTGACGGATGGTGGATGCACTTGTAGTGGTTGTTGACGAACCTGGCTCCATTTTGTTTAGATTTGATAAAATTTTTGCTTGAGTTAAAATTGGGTTTCCACATACGGTATTTGTCAAACTAGCAGTGGTGAGAGGAAAATCATGAAACTGTAAACGTTGAATGGCTTGGACTTGTGATTGGTCAGGTTCTACAATTTGATTTGATAATAAACTTTCACGAGGAGGAACTGTTGCAAAAAGAAAATTCGATCGCCCCGCACCTGATAACAGCGAGGACATTCCACTTGTTGTGGTTGTAGATGATTTAGGAATGGCAAAAAAGGCCGAATTTCTTGAAGAAATATTGCCACCGCGTGTAATTTTTAGCCTCGATCCACGGCCTCGAGATATTATATCTGAGTAAGTCGTGCCACTTACTCCAATAGGTCCGACCATTCGTTTATAGACCACATGTGGCATCTGTGAGCCGTCTAATTCAGACGAACATGCTGCAGATACTGGTTTATTCGAATAGTTACGGTTAAATTGTGTCAAACTTGATATGGAGCCAATGTTTACACTGATTCCTCTCTGTACTCGTTTAGGTGAATCGTTTAAACCAATGTTTATTATATCCGGTTCATCTTGACCTATTCAATTAAATAGAGAAGTTTTAAATGAAATTTGGTTGCCTGCATACAAACACACCCAAATCTAATCCAGCTGGGGTCGATAAACTCGGCTGTGACTGATTTGACGAATCGCTCGATAAACTATCAGCTGTTGCCGTGCTCCACATAGGTCGACGTTTGTTGGGAGATGGTGTTGACACAGGCGATATCTGGATTCTGCGACGTTTAGCAGTTAATGATAATTGTCGTTTCCCTGTTGACGTGCCAACGGCTGAGCTATGCATCAGTACTTTAGGGTTCTTAGTTCCAGTTGCCTGTTTGAAAACAAATTAAAAACTTACAGATTATTCAAAAAATGATTTTCAAACGCTCATACTTTATTTTTGACCGATGCTCCAGTTTTACGCCGAATTGCAGGTGAAAAAGTGTACGTTCGCAAATCCTGCGCAAGTCCAGGAAGTACTTTCTTTTTTCTTTTACGCCCATCCTTAACTGAGCTACTATCTGATGAATTAGTACTTCCAGTGCTTGTATAACTTGTATCCAAACTGTGATTTTGATGACGGGTGAGCACAGGTCCCAAAAAATCACTTATTTCATCCTACAAAAAAATTAAAAAAAAATAAACGAGTTGGAAACATTATTCCAATAAATGCTTTACCAATAAACATCTGTCAACCATACTCGTTGTTACTCCGTCCAATTTCTTCTTGGCGTGTGATAAACGGAGATTATCATCTGCACCACCAATTACTACTAAACTGGTTTCACATCGCATATGTTCTCTCATTTCTTCTAAGTCATCCTGACGGCATAGGTTTGAATTTTGACCAATAAAAAAGATAATTGGAATTTTGCACTCGAGCAATGGATCATCTACATCCTAAAAATATCATTAAGTTAATTTTTAAATTTAAAACGGTAACTGTCAATTTTTACACAATTTACCCCTCTTTTTCCATTCATTCCCACAAATGGAAATCCTAGACAAACAACTGAGGATACACTTTCCACTAAAGCAACCTTAAAAAAATAAAAACAAAAGTTAAATAAGTATGGAAACTAAATCAAGCTGAAAGGTTGTCTTACATGACAAGCAGCTAAAGCCCCAACATTCCAGCCAATCAGCACAATAGATCTGTTTGGAAAGTGAGTTTGAAGTTCTGAAACTTTTGTTCTAATAGCTCCAATTAGATGTTCTAAACATTGACTGACAGTCAAACTGCTTCCCGCATTCACTGCGTGCATTGTAACGGGAATAACTTTCCCCATTGCAGCAAGTTGGGTATTCCAAAATCGCATACGCTTTGAATTGCCAGAGACTGGATGTGCTGGACCACTAGGCACTAGAAGAAGTAATGGAGCTCCTGGAAGTTTTTTCTGTACGAAATATAAAAAAACCAACGTTTAATTACAACGTTTTAGCTTACAATGTGAAATATCATACAGCTTTATGTGATACGAACTGTGGTGCAACTGGATCCCAAGGACGTTTTAAAACTAATGCGACAGCTTCTGCTGTTTTCGCACCAACCCGATTAGCCACTAATGACTGAGCTACCATTTTGTCAATCAAACTTGGAATCTGAAATGTTAAGATTATCCATTTTTAAATTAATATTAATACTGTCTTTAAATTAATGAAATCAACCTTTGCTTTAAGTGTCTGTAGCACGTCCATATACGCAGCCAAATATGAATGAGATGCATGTTCAACCAAAGTTGCATGAAGCCACTGAGATAATTTGCTATCCTAAATAATTTTGTAGTTAAAAAATAAATAAATAAATAAAATATAAAAACTAGTCACTTTAAATTAGTTATTTAACGTACCCAATTTATAAAAGCCATTGCTTGACGAAATCGTTTAGTGGTTCGATCGACACATATCCTTCTCAACACAGGTTCATTGGGATGATTGACATATGCTAATCGAGCTAACCGGTCTGAATGAAGAATTTTTAAAATTTTACTGAATAAACGATTTTGAGAAACACTCCAATTGGCTCTAGAAAAATACATACAAGATTATAATATTAATATGCACTTACTGATATTTAAATAACTAATTTTCTAACTTTAAATTTCCTAAGTTTTCTTCCCAGTCTAGGTTTCCAGGGTCTAACCGAAAACATGAAACATGGCGTTCACATTCATCTTTCACAACGCGGGCTTTAGCTTCGTCGTAGGCTGATACATTACGAATGGTGTACGAATCAATATCAATTAATTCTTCTTCTTTGTCTTTGCTATAAAATAAAGAAAATAAGTTTCAAATTTAAAATGATACAGACATTCTTACTTTAAAACTAGTCGCTGAGGTTTTGGCTGAGGTTTTGGTTGCCTTGTAAGGAATAAAGTTCGAGTTGGTCTTGCATGACTTGCATCTGGATGGGCACTCCATGGTTTAGAGTAAGCGTGATCTTGTAAAATTACATCAATTTCTCTTTCCTAAAAAAAATTTCGATATAAAATAAATTTCCGTTTAAATATCTTATAAATAAATAACCGTGACCTATCTTTTAATATCCCATTCTAGTTTAATTTATCCTAATTTATAGTTTCATTCAAGTTAACATTTATAAACATTGAAAAAAAAATTCGTTCATAATAAACGCATTACATAATTACTATTCTAATAATTCAATAACCAATTTTTAAATTGAAAATTAAAAAAAGATTTACGGCATATTTATATTTTTACTTCCCAATTTACTTACTTTTATAGGTTCTTTTGGCGATATACCAACAATTTGAGCATAATATGATCCCTGCTTAAATTTGCCGTCGTCACTTCCAATATCACTAATAGGAGACATAGCACATGACGATGGAGTTGATGCCATTTTTCTCGTTTTTAAAAATTCCACAGTTTCAAGTCACGTATGAATTAAGTTTAAGCTACGCATAAAAATAAGACTAGCCATAAGACAAAGACGCTTTATTGAATTTTAACACAAATAAGTTATACGGTACCTGTTCAGATAATAAACAAGTGGTATCCTATTTATTCAATATCACGTTAATTTAATAACAAAAACAATGTTATTAACCGCAGATAACTCAATGCAGTGAAAGGTTTAATTTTGGGAAAGCATCGTTTTTGTTACGATAAGTTAAGTTCAGTAAACTTCCACGAGATGTCACATGTAGATTGTTTTTGGTCTTTTTATAACGCTTGTACTCCAGAAAAACAAAAACAAATGAAGATAATCAATAATAGATCAGACATTTATTTGAGGACAACAAAATTTCAATAACGGCTATTTTCATAATTGTTGACTGAAGTAATATACATTGCAAATGAATTTCATAATTACAATTAAATTTTCATTTTTTAAATTATTTTATCTTATCATTCTTTTTTAGCATTGGCCAAATTGTTAATGAGTACTCAATCACCGATGCTAAACTGGTTTAAAGTAACATTTTTATGTTTCCTTATGTTATGCTTTTCCTGATGCAATTCACTACATAAGTTATATAGTAAATTGCATCAGGAAAAGCATAATTTATGGATTTACCCTACAGTTGATCTTAATGCTTCAGTTAATTAATATCTCATTTAAAGGATATTACTGTTTTTGCAGTTTTTATTTCTTTATAAAATTTTCATCATTTATAACTCCTTACATTTTTTCTTACGAATGAAAGTAGCCACTACAATAAAAATGAACTTATAAACACCGGAACATCAGGAAAAATATTTCAATTTTTAATTGCAACTCAAATTGTTTTGTGTTATCATTTACACAAAGTAATATATAATCACAAATTAGCAAATTATAACACCTGGATCAGCTTCAACGTCTGCAGAAACATACTGAAACACGGGTATATTTGTAATCGGAATGCTACTCCCGTCCGATAAAATTAAAATTGTTTCATTTGAATGTAGCATGTTGTTGTCAGTCTTCTTGCTATAACCGTGTTCAGAAACATCACAAACTAAAACATCATTGTTAATTACTCCTTCTATTGATCGAAATTTCTCCATTTTATCGCACTGCGTTTGTGACTCGTTTACAATAACAGTTTCTAATCCATTGCCAAAGCTATTTAAAAACGGAATAAAATTGTCATCGGAGGTTGCAGCAACTTGAAATTTCTGTATAAATGACCTGACAGGATCGAAGTAAACATTTGGATTAGCTTCGATTTTCTGTTTCAACGAATCGAAGCAAGATGCTAACTCATTTTCAACATCCAATACATTCTGGGGTGATGCCTCTATTCCTCTTATCATTTCATTAACATTCGGCAGCTCAGTAAAATCAAATCCTTCTTTTACTATTACATTTTCTTGAATATTCATTTCGTCACCAAGCTTTATAATTGTTTCAAATTTCGGTTGTAACATTTCTTCACTTTTTAAGGCCATTTTTTCTTTTTTATAAACGTTTCGGTATAAATCATAACACCATTTTGCATTCGGACAAAACGCTCTATCAGCTAAAATGTTAGTAGGACCGCCACTTTCGCCATACTTCTTGATTAGATTAACTTTATGTTTTTTCAAGGCAGAAATTGGAGTGTGGCCATTTTCATAAAGTGTCAAAAATATCTTTCTAACTCCATCTGTTGGCCGTCGAAACTTGAGTACATCTGGTGTTTCAATAGGATGGTTATGGTTGTATCGAAGATAAATTTCGCAAGGATATTCTTTCAAGTATGGATCTTTGCTTCTATAAATAAATAATCACAAATATTAGATTAAACACGATAATTGCAAGTAAGCCATAACTCATATTTATATTAACCGTCTCATGTGTTTCTGCTTGATAGTTATGGTTAACTTTGAATTGCAATTCACATGTTTTGGATGTGGATTTTTAACTCCATGAGACCGCGGTTTTGTATTTTGGTGACAATGATACAGTTTCTGAAAATGTAAAAAAAAATTATGTAAATCTACTTTTAATATAATTTTATTCAAATGCAGTTAAAATACCTTAAAGGTAAGTCGTTGTGAATTTTCTCTGTAAGTCCTGTCAACTCTATAAGTTGTCAAAGACGTTCTTTCGAACAATTTAACCCATTCTACAGCGTCGTCTTTGGTTGATATAGTTGTTCTCAATGTGGATGTAAAACCAGTTTCATTCCACTTTTTTAAATCCACAACTTTGTAGTTTGTTGTTGTTGGTAATATTTTCTACAAAGTACATAAAATAAAATTGGAAGTCAATATGCATTTTAAAAAGTTGTTCCACCCACCTGCAGTTGTGGTAATAACTCAGGACAGATATTCGTAGAACAGTTATCTACAACAGTCGCCATCGCGCTTTAGACTGAAGTTAGCACCCTCTGCGGTTAAATTGATTAATAAAACGCATTTTACAAATGTTATGACATAATAATTTCTCGCAATGCACGACCTCGTGCGGACGAAATAAAAGTTTAGGGTTATAAAACGAAAATGGTTGCCGTTGCAGAAGGATGAAATGTCACACTTTTTCATTGTGACGTCACATAATGCCAGTCGCCTATCAACAAAGAAGCAATAGCACAGTATGACGTAGTTCGTAAACAATTTTGGCATGAAAAGTCTGAAGAAGTATTATGTCATACAGAAATTACATTAACCAATCGCATTGCTCGTCTGATGAAGAAGCAGTGTATATTTTCCGTTACAAACAACATCGTCGGCGATTTCTTCTTGGATATAAGTTCTACGTCTTGTTATAATTTTAATTCAATTTCTAGTTTTTAAAGATCATTAACATGTACGAACAAGATGACGGTAAGAATAGAATAGCCATTTTTTGTCAATAATTTATATTATAATATATTTTTTTTTTTTTTCCAGAACCCTTTGAAGATGATGAGTCTGGAGAAATTACACCTGATTTATGGCAAGAAGCCGCATGGATTGTTATCAGTGCGTATTTTGACGAAAAAGGACTGGTACGACAACAATTAGATTCATTTGATGAATTCATTCAAATGTCAGTCCAAAGAATTGTAGAAGACTCGCCTCAAATTGACTTACAAGCGGAGGCTCAACATGCGCAAGGAGAAGTCGAAAATCCAGTAAGATTAAATTATTATTTATATTGATAAATGGAATTTTGTTGACTTAATTTGCAATTTGATTTTAGCCACGCTACCTTTTAAAATTTGAACAAATTTACCTATCAAAACCCACACATTGGGAGAAGGACGGTGCTCCAAGTCCTATGATGCCCAATGAGGCTCGGTTGAGAAATTTAACTTATTCTGCACCACTTTACGTTGACATCACGAAGACCATAATTAAGGATGGTGAAGATCAACTGGAAACGCAACATCAGAAAACCTTTATTGGAAAAATTCCAATTATGTTAAGATCCACATACTGTTTATTAAATAATTTAACCGATCGTGATCTTACTGAATTGAACGAATGCCCTCTTGATCCGGGAGGATACTTCATTATCAATGGATCTGAAAAGGTTTGCATTTTATCACTATTTATTTATTAGTTATTAAATTATTGAATTTATTCTAGGTTTTAATAGCCCAAGAAAAGATGGCTACTAACACTGTTTATGTGTTTAGTTTGAAAGATGGTAAATTTGCGTACAAAGCTGAAATTCGATCCTGTTTGGAACATTCATCAAGACCTACGAGTACATTGTGGGTCAATATGTTAGCCAGAGGTGGTCAAGGAGTCAAGAAGAGTGCTATTGGTCAACGAATCATTTCTATTTTACCTTACATCAAGCAAGAAATACCTGTTATGATCGTCTTCCGCGCTCTCGGCTTTGTGGCTGATCGTGATATATTGGAACACATCATATACGATTTCGATGACCCCGAAATGATGGAAATGGTGAAACCATCTCTAGATGAGGCTTTTGTTATTCAAGAACAGAATGTTGCATTGAATTTTATTGGTGCTCGAGGAGCTAGGCCGGGTGTCACCAAAGAGAAAAGAATCAAATATGCCAAAGAAATCTTACAGAAGGAAATGTTACCTCATGTTGGTGTTAGCGACTTTTGTGAAACGAAAAAGGCCTACTACTTGGGATATATGGTCCATCGATTACTTTTAGCATCCCTTGGTCGACGAGAGTTAGATGACAGGGATCATTACGGAAATAAGAGATTGGATTTAGCTGGACCTTTATTAGCGTTTTTGTTTAGAAGGTAAGTTTATACTCTTAATTTTAAAAGAAATTTATTCTAAAAATATTTTTTTTTTTTGATTTAGTCTTTTTAAAAGTTTGACGAAAGAAGTAAGAATGTATGCCCAGAAGTTTATCGACAGAGGAAAAGATTTCAATCTCGAATTGGCAATCAAAACCCGGATTATTACTGACGGTTTACGTTATTCACTTGCAACTGGTAATTGGGGAGACCAGAAGAAAGCTCATCAGGCTCGAGCAGGAGTTTCTCAAGTGCTTAATCGTCTTACCTTTGCTTCAACGTTATCTCATTTACGCCGACTTAACTCACCTATTGGTCGTGAAGGAAAATTGGCCAAACCTAGGCAGTTGCATAATACATTGTGGGGAATGATCTGTCCTGCTGAAACGCCTGAGGGTGGTGCTGTAGGATTAGTGAAAAACTTAGCTCTGATGGCCTACATTTCTGTCGGTTCGCAGCCAGCTCCAATTTTAGAGTTTTTAGAAGAGTGGAGTATGGAAAATTTGGAAGAAATTGCTCCAACTGCGATTGCAGAGTAAGTACTTATATTGAATTAGATGATTAATTTCGTATATTTAATTAATTTTTGTTTTATTTTTTAGTGCTACTAAAATATTCGTTAATGGATGTTGGGTCGGAATTCATCGTGACCCTGAGCAGTTAATGAACACATTGCGCAAACTGAGGCGTCAGATGGATATCATTGTATCTGAAGTATCAATGATTAGAGATATACGTGATCGAGAAATTCGAATTTATACTGATGCGGGAAGAATTTGTAGACCGCTTTTAATTGTTGAAAATCAGAAATTACTGCTTAAGAAGAGACACATTGATATGCTTAAAGAGAGGGAATATAATAATTATAGGTATGTTAGTAATGATTTTTTAAATTATACAATTTTCTAATTTTAATCTTATTTTCAGTTGGCAGGATTTAGTGGCAAGTGGTGTAGTAGAGTACATTGATACAATGGAAGAAGAAACAATTATGCTAGCAATGACTCCAGATGATCTACAAGATAAAAGTGTTGCGTATTGTTCAACTTACACTCATTGTGAAATTCATCCTTCGATGATTCTTGGGGTTTGCGCTTCAATCATCCCGTTCCCTGATCACAATCAATCGCCCAGAAACACATACCAAAGTGCTATGGGTAAACAAGCTATGGGAATTTACATTACTAATTTTCACGTTCGAATGGACACATTAGCGCACGTTTTATATTATCCACAAAAACCATTAGCAACTACTCGTTCAATGGAATATTTAAGATTCAGAGAACTGCCAGCAGGTATTAACGCTATCGTCGCAATTGCTTCCTATACTGGATACAACCAAGAAGATTCTATAATTATAAATGCATCGGCAATCGACAGAGGATTCTTTAGGTACAGAAAATTGGTATTTATAGTTTTCTTTCATTTTTATTTACACTTTATTTTAATACTTGTAGATCAGTCCATTATCGGGCTTACAAGGATTCAGAATCAAAACGTGTTGGAGATCAAGAAGAACAATTTGAAAAACCATCTCGTGACACATGTCAAGGAATGCGAAACGCTATTTATGAAAAGCTAGATGATGATGGTATTATTGCACCCGGCCTTCGTGTATCAGCAGATGATGTTATAATTGGGAAAACAATCACCTTGCCTGAAAATGATGATGAGTTGGAAGGTACAACTCGCCGTTACACCAAACGTGATACCAGTACATTTATCCGACATAGTGAAACGGGAATTGTAGATCAAGTGATGGTCACCTTAAATGCTGAGGGGTACAAATTCACTAAGATTCGAATAAGATCAGTTCGAGTTCCGCAGATTGGAGACAAATTTGCCAGTCGACATGGACAAAAGGGTACTTGTGGTATTACGTATCGTCAAGAAGACATGCCATTTACTGCTGAGGGATTAACACCTGATCTGATTGTCAACCCTCATGCTATTCCATCTCGAATGACCATCGGTCACTTGATTGAGTGTTTACAAAGTAAAGTTTCAGCAAACAAAGGTGAAATCGGTGATGCAACACCTTTTAACGACACTGTCAATGTACAGAAGATTTCTAACTTGCTACAAGAGTATGGCTACCATCTTCGAGGCAATGAAGTAAATTAATTTAAAATTTAATTGAAAGTGAAATGTTTTAATGTATTTTCATTTTATTATCATTAATAGGTACTTTATAATGGTCACACCGGACGTAAAATCAATGCCCAAATATTTTTGGGACCCACGTATTACCAGAGATTAAAACATATGGTGGATGACAAAATTCACTCTAGAGCACGAGGGCCAGTACAGATTTTAGTACGACAGCCGATGGAGGGCCGAGCACGGTAAGTTTTATATTTTCTAAGTTTTTTTAGTTATAACATGTAAATTTACATTTTTTTCTTTTGATTTCTAGTGATGGCGGGTTACGGTTTGGTGAAATGGAACGTGATTGTCAAATTTCTCACGGAGCAGCTCAATTTTTGCGAGAACGTCTCTTTGAAGTCTCGGATCCATACCGCGTGCATTTGTGTAATTTATGTGGGTTAATGGCTATAGCAAATCTTCGTAATAACACATTCGAATGTAAAGGCTGTAAAAATAAGACTCAGATTTCCCAAGTCAGAATTCCATACGCGTGTAAACTTCTCATTCAGGAGTTGCAATCGATGAGCATTGCACCAAGAATGATTACTTAATAACTTGATTTTTAAATTTTATTTCATGTTTCATAATTTTGTCATAACATAATAAAATAATTTTATTAACCGTACGCTGTGTGTTCTTAAAACCTCACCTACTCTTTACAAAAACTTTTTATATGTAACCTAACAGTGTGATGGGTTTAGTCCCAACCGACCTAACTTGGGGGTTTAGGTCGACTAGGACTGTCCTGTCTTACTTCCTTCTGCTTCAACTGTCAACTTGTGACTCTTTCTGAACTGACTGTGTCCTCTCCATCCCTGGATGACGGGCGGAGCCAGTGTGACAACCCATTTTTTTTTTATTTTTTTTAGTTCAATGAGCAAAGTGAATCGAGATATAATTTTTCATCGCGGAGCTGGTCTGAGTGGGACCTCTTGATGCACGCCCTGCCCACAACTGAACTTGTTAAATCTGATTGCAAAAATTGCAATTAAAAAAAAAAATAATTCATGTAAAAAAGTATATTAAAAATATGTAGTTTAATAGTCTTCCGTTTAGATGTAATGTTGGAGAACCTTTTCATGTGTTTTATTTGTTATGTATATTTATTTTCGCTTATTTCATTTTTACTTACTGCTTCAAGACGCACTCTTGTGAGAGATTGTGAAAATAATAATCTTTTGGTTATAGTTTTATCATCAGTTTTAAAAATGCACTGATACGTCAATCTTTTATGCTCTACGAGATAAGGATTTTTTTGCCCCAGGACTTCATAACTCATTGGAATGGTATTCGAGTTCGCGGATTAATTTTTTTTTCATGTAAACAAATGCACATAATTCACATATAGAACAAGTGTACTACATGAATATACGTCATACTACATTCCTGATTTCAACTTGGCAACTAAAACGAAAACCCTTTTTGGGTATAATCCTTTATTTATTAATAAAACTTGTTATAAAAATAAAAAAAACAATTATTGAAAAAACTCATTACGGGGCGCTTTCAAAAACCTCCAACATTGCGCCAAAAATGCTAGGGCTGACCGTGTATACATATAGTACATAGAAAAGAATTAGGAACTTTAAACAGTCATCTAATTTGCCTACTACATAAAGCACCACTGATTAGCACACCGGTACTGATTTATCAGGTTTGAAGATTAGATCTTGTCTTTCATGTTATTATGTTACATACACTATTGTTATTTGATTCAACAAATTTTGTAAAATATTTTGTCTTTTAATATTATTTAGATATTTTCTAACAATGTAGTTCTCGTTTTAAATTAAAATAAATTGAATTTCTTTGAACCACAGTTCAAATGAGTTTTTTTAAGTATGTTTGTAATGCTATTGTGAAAAAGAATTGAAGGTTTCTTGAAAAAAAAGTTATAAATTTTTATTAGTATCTAGAAAAGATAAAAATTTTGAATGTGCTAGAAACAAAATGTAATATTTGATTTTCATTATGAAGGGATAAAGTTATGGTATTTAAATGTAATATTAAAAAAAAAAATTAGCTGTGATATTTGAAATAAAAAAGCATCTTTGATTGAAGGTGATGGATTGCATTGTTGTGACACGTGAAACATTCCTTAATTACAAAAAAATATAATTCTCCATTAAAAAAAATTATGTAACATTAATTACATCTGTACTGTCAAAAATATTTTATGGTATAATAAACCACTTTATAAACATTACTTTTTGAAAGAATTTTAAAAAAATTCAATAACCCATTAACTGTTATATTTGATTAAGGCAATTATTTCAAAGTACTAACATTCTGCAAACGCTAAAGAATTTAGATGAAGTTTTGCAAATTGCTCACTAGGATTCCTCCTATCTTACATTTATTTTTAAATTTAATAAACCTTTCTTTTTAAACTGCAGATGCGTGAGGTAATTTGTTTAATTTCCTTGATAAAGAATTTTCTTAATCAATGTAATCAATCATTTTATTTCTTATCTCATTTTAGAGACACATTACATGCAGATTTCTAGTTGGCCAAAGATTAATTAACCTAATTTCTCAATTAAATTGCCATTTTCAGATTGATTGTGAGCCATTTCAAATATTCAACTGTAGAACGAAAAGCAGACATGTAAACACTGCGAGATAACAAGTTTCAATTAAAATTCTATTACTTTTTCTGACGCCGTTGGATATAAACAAGGTAGATTTAATAAAAGTATCTTTTTTTCACTAATGGGAATTTATGCAGAAAGTAATCTTCATTATCGTGTACCTTTACTTTTTTTTAATACATCCAAATATCTCTGACAAAATTTCCACAGAGACTGCTATAAATTTATTTAGAAACTTAGAATTGTTATGAGTCTTAGCTAGAGACTAAGAAACAGTTTTCATAAAATATTAAAGACGACACAGCAGTTCAATGTTTCTCGGTTTTCAGTTAATGAATGTCTTTCAAGAAAAGTTAATTATGAAATGAGGTTGTATAAATTCTAATTCGTTTTTCATTAAAAAAATTAGTTTGCTTAATTTAAGAAGTGAAGAAATGACTCGAGTCTAAATCTTAATTGAAACAGCCTTTCATATGAAGTATGATGCTTATTAATTTGATAATTTTTATCTTATGATGAAAAGGGTTCAACTTATTCTATTTTAATTAGCTTTCAGTTTAAAAACCCTTAGAACATAGATTGACAAATAAATAACAAAGATTAATTGATAATTTTTTATTTTTTTACTTTACCTTTAAAACATTCTTTTTTGCCTTTTTGAATAAGAAGTTAAACCGAATGACAGAGAGCAGATATTATTAATTAATGAGATGCATGATGTATAAAACATCAAGATCTAGTTTTCCATTTTAGGGCAAATAAAAATTTAATTAACATTAAAACTTTTTCCTTACTTAACTTTGTGTTTAAAAAGTCATTGGATGACATGTGAATGCGAATGCATTTTAAAATTCTCTTTAGTGCGTTAACGTTCTTTAGAGATTACGACTACTCAGACTTAGCCTAATGCCTTAGCAAATTAATTAAATAAAAAATTTCAAAATGAACTTCTAATTGATTTTATAATCTTTTTTTTGTACGAGAAATGAAAAAACATATTTTGTTTATGGTTTTGCCTCTGTGCAAAAATTGAGAGTGATACAATAAATTATAGCAACTTCATTTCCAACCTTTTAATCTGATTAAAGTGCCGACGTCAAATATCATCTGAAAATGTATAGAGCAATATTTTTACTGCTCTTTGTTTCTAGCAAGACTTTTTTTAATATTATCTCAAGCTATGATATAAACAGGAAAAAATAAAAGGCCACTGCACCATTTCTATGTCTAACCGGTTTAAATTTTTTTATCTTTTAGTTTAATGTTTAATATTTAATGACCGTTTGGCCTCCATTACGCAAGAAAAAATAATAACGAATAAAAAATTTCTGATGAATTTATTTGTCCTCTTAATGTTATTTACGGATATAATTTTTATTAAAACTGATTTATACATGTGTACGCTAAAATTACATGTCATTTACTTAAAGTCATAAATGCATGAGAAATAGTTGTCAACAGTTTTTAAAAACCGCCGGCCATTTCGTGCCAAATTAAAAGACATAATTTGATAAAGTAAGCATAAATAATAATAATAATGTGTGTCACATATACATTTTTTTTAAATCTTAATTTTAAATGCCAATCATAGTATTCAACAACGGTCTTCATTTGTATTCTCACCTCCTACTACTTATTTTGCTAGAGGCACCTGATAAGCACCAGCTGAGGAGAAACTCAGGAGCTTATGAGCCATAAATCAGATGAAGTTCATTTTAACAACGCTTCAGAGATGGTCCACCATTTTTTTTTATCGTAGGATAACTTAAAAACTAATAACGATAAACATCAAGTTTTCTCTCTTTTCTCAAAGTTAATACAACCACTGCACTAAGTTAAAGACGCATCATTTCTTTGTCCTAAAAACGAAATAAATTGCTTTCAATTTGCTTTGTACGTTTTTCCATTTACTCTTTTGCGGGGTCTTTGGTTTCAAATCTACCTTACACCTAAGCGCTGTGTAAATGCCAGCGCCGTACTTCAGCTGCAGTTCAATTCTTTTTGGCTCTTTTGCTCTCTGAGCAAGTTTCTTTGTATTCTGGAACATCAGTCACCGTTCTGCTACGTGTGGGTGAAGTCAGGCGCCCGTGTTGCTACCAATTGCCAAGCCATTCATCTCCGTGCACCAGGAATTCCACTTCCTCTCGAGCTGCTGACGACGAGGAAAAAAGGAAGTGAAGAAGGATGAAGGCAAATATATTAAAGCAACGAGGAATTTCGCCGTTTTTTTATCTTTTAAAGTGAGAAAATGCCTTTTTCATTTGACTACGGGAAAAATAATCGTCTGCTAACTGGAGTCATATAAGCTTAATTAAATCTCTATAATTTCATTAAGTATTTTTATCAGTTCATTTTGTAAGTTACTTTAGCTTTGTAAATATAAAGTTTGAAAGTGAATTTGACACACCCATTTTGCTATAATTTCAATCATAGAGTAAATATTGTGCTTTTGTTGATATTACTCAAATGCAATTTGATTGTCTAATTATGTGAGTCCAGGTCCAGTCCATAACAGGTCTGTTTAATTAGTTGTTTGACATTTTGAACCTTTAATTATGATCTGCATGGGATGTTGTCAATTACAGGTATGCAAACAAACTTTTCTGTTACAGTTTATCTGACAGATAATTTGTGGAATTGTAACTTGTAAGCATAATTTGTCTGATCCGTGTTCCATAATTATATTTTAAATTAAAATTGTGTACAAGAATGAATTTGTGAATACTCGTTCTTGTCTGTTAGCATTAGGTATCATTTTGGATATCGATTTCTTTCGTTTCGTGTTGAGGGTGAATATGTGGCCGACTGAATTTCATTTCTCAGTTGCCGAGGAAAAGTAGTTTTCTCAATTTTGACTGACATGTTCGAGATTGGAACTACAGCAAAGTCAATAAATGCAAATGTCACTCAAGTGGGATATGTTCAAATAATTACATTTACATGGAATTTATTACAATTTTGATATTCTCTTTTCTTTATTTTTCTGAAGATTAATAATAAATATATTCTTTGTTTTATACGCACAGTATTAAATATTTATATGCGTAATATGCATAGGATTAAACTCCAAATATTTAATCATTTAAGCACTGTACTATCTTGTTTAATAAAATGAAAAGAAGTTGCGTAAAACATACTTTAAACAGTATAAAATTTAAATATCAAAGCAGAAAAATATAATTTTTGAACGAATTGGATATATCAACTTGAAATAACAACGTGTTCATTATCGTAAAGCAGTAACAGTTACTAGAAACCATTGTAGACATAAATTGCTAAATTATTGACAGTAGTTAATGCACTCGATAAAATCACAATTTAATCGCTGAGGTTAAATGTTGATGCATAATATTACAAGCTAGACTAAATATTCATGTAACAGAATATCTTTTGATCTTGGTTGTATTGCAGGTTAATTTTTTTTTACCGTATTATTTAATTTTTGCAAGTATCAAGCAATAGATTTCAAGAAATTTTGCAACTGAAAATGTAAAACTCATATACCTAACCAATTGTCTATAATCATACAGATGCGTTTAGGTTTTTAAATTAATAATCATGAACTCAATATAAAACATCAAATAGTAAATTTGGTTAGAAAATTTTTTTCACTACATTTTAGTAAGTGTTAAGTGAAAAATGTGTAATAAAATAGTGTTGAAATGCATTCGCCTTTCAAAATATGTAATAATGTGTTAACCTACAGTCGTATACAACTTGCTAAAATCTTTTTATCAACTGCTACTTTCTCTATCAAGTGGTTCCAGCATATTTTTGTAGAACTTGAACAGAATATCAATGTACCATCTTGCAACTACATTTACTTCTTTTCAGTTACTTTTTTCTTGATATAACTCTCATTATCATTCA